>JALIZH010018696.1:0-15714 GCA_030522465.1 Rhipicephalus appendiculatus | reverse complement strand
AACGGATTGTCTTGACTTGGCCCGCTGTGCTACGCTCGTAAAATATTAAAAATCCCGCGAAGACGACGATGGGATCAAATCTTAAGGGCCATGCTTTTGCTAACTAAAAAACAAAAAACTATTAGAAAATTTACGCTAGGAGAGTTCTGAATTGTTGTTACGACGACAAAAAAAGAAAAAAACACATTGTGTTGTCCGCGTTGATCTTAGAGGCTGTGTATTCGGTGACTGCAAACGCTGCAAGCTGTCGCGGATCTAAAAACTTGTTCCTCCTGTCATACGCGAGCTAGAAAAGACTGTAAGAGAGAAAAAATGATACCATTAATGTTTTGAAGACAGCGAAGTATTGGTCTCTTTCCTTCCATGTCTTTCCCACTTCAAACATGGCGACCAGGAGGCGTTTTTGGTTCCGCTATCGCTGGCAGCGCGTTTGCAGCCGCTAGATAATTTCGAGATTAATTTTGGGTGGTGCCGTATGTATTTTTGGCTTTAACGGTTGAAACTAGTGCTTTCAGCGCACAAACACATAGCCTTAAAGAGCTGCAATTGCTGCTCAGACGAAAACGTCAGTATAGTGCCTAGAATATACTGGCTAGTGTGCTGAGCGGGCGCTTTGGCGTGGCCATCGCGCTGATGCCTTCCCACAGTCACCGCATGGCGGCGCTGCGACTCGCTAAGGTCTAGGGTGCCTCGATGCGCGCGCCTCCGCTTAGGGTGGAGCCACTCTTTGAAGGGGCAGTCGCCGCCAAAACCGGCTCTCGGGGAGCTCCGACGCCATTTTCTTGCATGCTGCTCGCGCCGACTCCCCCTGCTCGACACGAAAAGCACCACTCTTCACGCCGTCTCTGCGCAGAATGCCTGGGTGCTGCGTTCCGCAATGCAGTAACAGCGCTAAAAATGGCTACAGAATGTTTTCCTTTCCCAGAGAATTTGCCTTTCCGCAGAGAAAATCCAAGGAATGAAGATGGACGCCACAGCTCAGTGGAAACCACCCCAAGCCGGGCTTCTCATTTCCACGACAGTTGTTCTTCGCCTCCAAGAAGTATTTCTGGGCAATGAAGGCTACGAGTTTTTCCTAACGAGCAGGTTACTTCAAGACTGCCTCGAAAATCTGTTTTCTGTAGTGCGTCTAATGAAGCCAGGGCCAACAGCATATGATTTGAAATGTGCTCTGAGGCTTGTGAGTGTGAGCCAGTTTCTACATACACCGCGGACAACAAGCTATGAGCTTGGTGATCGAGCATACCTCGTCGAACTCCTTTCTCAAGCGAAGAAGCAACACTCGGAAAATTTGTATGAAGAAATAGACGACTCCGAGGTTTTGTTCATTGAGGAGCTGACGGCAACGGAATGCTGCATTTTGTACTACCTTGGAGGCTTCATCCTAAAAAGCGTTTTGAAGTCAGTATCCTGTTCCCAGTGCTAGGATGCCCTCCTTGGTGCAGCCAGCAATGAATATGCTTCTTTGACAGTTCTAAAGGAATATGTGAGTGATGGTCGAAACTTGATTTATCCGAGCAGTGAAGTGATCCGCACTCTCAAGAACTACGAGGAGCACTTCATAGGCGTTATTGCGTGGTGTACAAACATTGTACACACGATGAAATCGCCACTACGCTCTCTGACAGAATACCTTGCGAGGGTAGACCGGCCATGCCAAAGTACGTGCGCAGAACACAAGGAAGAAATAGGCAAGATGCTGGTAGCCACCTACATAAGACTGAGGCTACGCATACATTTACGTCAGAAACCATCCACAATGCCGGAGGTCACGGAAGCAAAACTTGTGCTGGTGTTAGTCTACCTTAACAGCCTTTTTGTATCCTATATGCACATACGCATGAGAAGAAAAAAGCTCGACAGAATTAAATACACAGTTCATAACCATTTTGTGCATAATATATTTTACGTAAAGGTATTAAATGATTGTACTCCTTCGCGCGTCTTTGTTTTGATTACCTAGTGCATGACTGACACAGTTTGCCACCATGTAATCGTGTAGCCGGCGCGTAATAGTGTCAATGGCAGTAAGGACGCCGGGCATCCGTACTTAAATACACAGCAGCTATCTATTTTAGCGTATTTCTCTTACTTTTCGCTATGTCCATACGTAAGAGCGACGACAGAAAGCTCGCGGCGACGGTGCGACTACGAAGTTGCCTGCCGTTAACTACTGTAACAGAAAGAATAATAACATCTATACCTTCGCTAATCCTCTCGGACTAGTTGACGCGTCACTGAATCTTCACTCTCGCTTATCATCTACTCTGGCAAGGGAATGGATATGTTGAAGCTAAAGTAGAATGCAAGCGCCCACTGCAAGCAGGAGCCGCCGCTCTCGAGGCGCTCCCCGCAGCCACCGCGCGCCCCGCGACCGGCGGATGCAAGAAAATGGCGGTTGCGCTAGCAGACGACGCGGTTGTCCTCACTCTGGGGAGGGCGCTCGCATCGAGGCACTCTACTAAGGTCCCCCGCGCTAGGGTGGCTAGAATGGGGAGGTGTGATGACCGGCCTCTGAAGGCTGGCCCAAAAGCGCGTTCCTGCCGCGCGGTGGCGCTGCCGGCGGGGGCGCCGTGCATGGCGCCGTGCTTTTCACGCGTCGTCAGCTTACCTCTGGGCGGGCAAATGATTCCGCCGCGCTCAGTTTTACCGCTGCAGTGTTTTCGGGCATATTTATTTAGTGTTTTAGACGTCTAGAAATCGACGAAATGATTCAGCGCTCTAATTTCACGTGTAATCTACAAGCGCCGACCACGCAGCCGATACAGAGTTCGATTTCAAGCGGCCATTTCTTGAGAGGTGGGCGCGCTTGTCAGGCGAAAAGTAGTTTAGAGAAATCCCTCCCGCAGACCAGCAGGTTGGAACAACCCTGCGTTTGTCGCTCGCAGATTAGTTATACATTTTAGATTGTAATGCAGTAAAAGCTCGTTAATTCGAACTCGTAGGGGACTACAAAATTAAAGGGAGGGCGCTAGAATGAGCGGACATCGCGCCACACTGTGCGGACAGAACGCAAAGAAGCTACCTTTGGACTCGCTATCACGAATTAGACGATACCACACGTCTGTGGCGGGTTATTTCGTGAATTTAGTTCATGGAGCTCGGACAGCGAACAGAATTGTTTGATCAGTGAGTGATACGTCAGAAACGAGCAGCGACATGCATGTGATCAGTGAGCCTTAATGTCGAAATATATGACGCTATGTATTTACGCTCCACAACGTTCATTTAGCAGGACGTTGGGCCAGTTGGTGTTGCATAACGAAAGACAAAAAAAAAAAAAAACTGCGCTTAAACGACGAGGACAGAGAAGGGACGATACACAATGCCCTGACAGCGCATTGTTTTACGTTTACTCAGATGGAAGTGTTAACGCAATCAAAATTAAAAGTAATTAGCAAGTTGCATTTGCTTGCGCTTCTTCTGTCGCCACTCCATGAGCATCGTTTGCAGCTTGCCCAAGAGCTCCACCGCAGCGTCCGAATTCTTAACTGCGGAGAAATGCTGCTGATTTGTTGTTCTACATCTCTAGTAAATTTGGTTTGGCTTGGTTGCGCAACACATTGGCACCACTCTGGTTCGAATTGTGCGAGGAACTATGAAAGCCCGGGGGCTCTCAGTTCGAATTAACTGTTGCGGGCACCGTTGTCGAAGCGCGGTCGAATTATACGGAGTTTTTCCCCATATAAATACGCAGGGCTGTGCCGGGACCAAGGCGTCAGTTTGAATTAACCGTAAGTTCGAATTAACCGAGTTCGAATTAACGAGCTTTTATTGTAGTACTTAAAAAGTGGAAGGCAATGCAATTATTCTGCAATGCGGTAGAGGAATGCACTAAAGTACAAGACTACAAGACTGGTTGCTTGATACAAGTTTATTAGAAACAGCACATTAAAACATTACACAACACAGGGATTCACCTTCTTGGCTTTATTCTGCGTAGCATGCTGGTTTAGCCCTTTCAGCAGAAAATGACACGCGTACTGGTGTAGAACCCGACAACCGATCTTGTGAAAGAAGCTGCATGCTCCCTGCAGCCAATTTGTGGCACATTGGCCAAATGCGTCCACGTGGAGCAAGATGCCAATGTAAGTACAAGAACAACCGATCATCTGAATTAGTCTGGCTCTTTCCACTGCAGCTCTGCTGCTCATGACCCGTGTGTCACACCAGGCCGTTAAACACGTCAATATGTTCACTTGTAGAAACCTCAACTTTTCTATTTAAACATGTACGAATTTTATACCTATGGGCCAAAATGCCTTTCGCAAAGTGCAGAATTCTTTCGCAGTGGCTTGTCGGCCCTTGGTATAACACGTGCCCACTTTTTCAAATTCATCCTTGCCGGTAGGTGCACGAAAGGGAGTCTTTCACCGCAAGCCTTGTATCCGCCGTCGCAACCTGGCACAAAGCACCATCTCTGCGTTTTTTTTTTTTTTTCAATTCTTCAGAGCGCTTCAAATATCGACAACATTCGCTGACGCTCTCTCCTTCAAGGAATCGGGAAGCGATAAAAGAACAAGCCGTACTTCATTGACAGCGACAGCTAACTTGTGCTGCTCCGTTACCTACGAGACACGAGCAACCCATGCTCACAACGGCACATGTCAACCGCGCCCCTGACCGACCCGCCAAATTTCCCCCAGCGGCGCGAACGCGCAGTGGGGCCTCGCTAGGCAATGAGCGCGCCGCCGCGGTCATCACACCTCCCCATTCTAGCCACCCTACCCGCGCGTCGGCGGCTCCTCCGCTTTCAGCTGCGTAGCACGGCGCTTTCTGCCGCGAATGTACTGTTTTCGTTGCTTTTAACACACTCGTCAAAGCACTTGACCGGACGGGGAAAATCTTAGCGCCAAATTACTGTCTGCAGAAAATCCTCAAGTGGTTCGGCACTACAAAACGACGAAGCGTTTCACACGTACCTCCCGTCGTCTGCTAGTTTTCGCGACTCTCTTGCTTCACCACCAAAGCGAAGTAAAAAAGTCTCAATGAATATACTCCGACACACCCAACTTGCCCGTTGAAAACAATCAGCGAAAGTTGACGCGTTAGACGCAAGAAATCGTGTCGTAAGGATGGCTCACGGCAATTTCGATCGCGATGAAGTCCGACTCGGATTCTTCGCTGCTACACGGGAACATTCGCTGGCGATTTTACTCGTAGAATAGTGTCAATTGAAGCGCAGTTGGTACATCTCATTCCGTTGAAAACAACGCGAAAACGGGTCGAAGGCTAAGCAACAGCGCTTCTGTTGTTTGTCCCTTAGCCTTCATCCCGTTTTCGCGCTGTTTTCAAAGCAGCGATTTTACTCGAAGTCGATCCAGTTAACTGCACTTCGCACCTCTCAGTCGTCGTCATATTTTATTATTTTAGCGGCGCATCACATTCGGTATGATGCACCATCATGGCCGGAGCGGGTCGACAGTAATCACAAATGTCCATGTAACGCTTGTATTGCACAAATGCACTAATCTTCCTTGCAAACATTATGACACTAGCTTTTGCACATCGTTCGCTTCACCAACAAAATGAATGGTGTTCGTCCAGTTCTGCAGATATCACCATAAGTTCCATACTTTTGGATCGGTTGTTTCGATGTTTCCGCAGTTCAGATGTACATACTGCATTGTTGCACTACATGAGCAAGTCTGTAGTTAACAGAGAATGGTTCATATGCAAATGTACGGGTGGAGTCACTTTACTGTTCCACGTTTTCCAGCATGGCATCCGTATTTTCTACACCAAATGCGATGAACACAAGCTAGTCTAAATAGGATTCAGAAAAGGTAAATGCGAATAAAACGAACAGGAGTCATTAGTCAAGAACAACATCTCCATTAGATCATTTTATCATAGTCTAGTAGTGTGAATAGGTGAAAAAAAATTTCGTGCAAAGCATCTTTGTGAGTATTATGCGTGCTTGCTTTTAACCGCAATGAATTAACAGTTTAAGGTGGAGTGAGACTTCTCGTGGTCCAAAAATGCAATTTTGGAATTTGAAATGATCGAATAGAGCATTTCTTTGACAAAATATATCACATTTGGGCACTCGCGGTTTCAAAAAAGAATTTTAGGTCTCCTTTTTTGTTGACACAGTCACATGTAATGCGCGCGTACTCCTACGTTCTTTCTTCGTTTTTCTCAAAAGAGCATTTTTAAAATTTCTGTACACTCTTCTCGGGAACTAGCGGGCGTAGGAAAACAAAGATTTCCACGTGTTAACAATAATTGCATTAACATAACTGGTTCTAGAGTCAGTAGCCTATGCGCATTTGTATTTTTAGTATAAAAAATCATTCATAAGTGGCCATTTTCATAAATCAACAAACGTAAAAAAAAACATGACAAATCTAATTTTTGTTGTACACTCACAATTTTAGTTCTAGTTCTGTAAAGCTTTAATCGCTACCTTTCTGCAAAATTTCAGTGATCCACAGATGGCAGATCTTATTTGAGAAGTACATTAGTAGAAAAACAAACAAAAATAAAAAATACTAAAAAATTTCGAACTATCTCTGGGCTCTAATGCAACCTGCGTCTACCTTTAAAATACCTCGCAAATTTTAGTCATAGCTTTCATTACCACTGCTGTATAGCCAAGATTTGAAACTCACTTTCAAAGTTTCACCCCCACCTCAATCACTGAAAATCTAATCTTAACTTCAGTTTGAAAAAATCCCCCCTGTTCCACAACTAAATAATCATCAACTCATCAAGCACAAGTAATGTGCAAAACGCAAAACACACGCATAATTACTCTTTGCAGTTCCCATTTACACGTTCGTACACGAAGATTAGCGCGAACACGGTAAAAACAGCGCAAACGTCACCAAGACAACTTTGGACACGGGGCACGAAGCACTGATAAGCTGCGGAGGCACTAACATACACCGCGGCGCCGGCGCGTGTGCTACACCTTTGCGACAAGCGTCGCCGCCTACCGGCCAAAGTTGGAAGGCATCACCGGCACTGCCACCTCCTCCCCATTGGAAACCCCCCTCCGCTCAGCACACTAGCCAGTATATTCTAGGCACTATAACGTCAGTGTGACGTGCATTTGAACCACACCTGACCGGGCCCCCAGTTACCTTTGCAACTGCTTTTGTTGCCTTTAGTAGGAAATAAAATTTAAAAAAAACGTCACCTTCGAGATCAGCAACCGTTAATATCAGCTGGGTTTTTCTACCCCTGTGAAACTCCATACCATTATGAAACAATGTTATGTTGTGCATGTGCAGCACGCGAAATCCAAGCAACAAGACGTGCAGTTAAAACGACTCAACTCGTAAGCTGTCGCTTTTTTATTACACGTGTGACGGACGGCTGTCAGGATGGCCGAGTGGTCTAAGGCGCCAGACTCAAGGCACTGCCTTACCCTTGATAAGGGCATGGGAATTCTGGTCCACGAATGTGGGCGTGGGTTCGAATCCCACTTCTGACACATTTTTTTTTTTTTCGGTGCGAAGTAGGGCTTCACAGTGGGCTGCAGAAAGCAGCGCCAAATACCCTTCATTGAGAACCTCATCAAGTGGATCAAGCAAACGAAAGCGCGCGTTTCAGGAATTGAATATGTTTTTTTAAATGCTCTATTAACGTGTGTGGTCTAAATAACTGAAAAAAAAAGTGCATTAACAAACGTGCTTGTTACGGAAAAACTTAACAAATTTCTGTCAATCTTTTCGTGTCCGACTATTAAGGATAGACACTATTAAAGCGTTGTGTTCACTGATAAGCAGTAAACCAGGTTATTACATTACATAATGGAGATTCTCATATACGATTAACCTTTGGCCCGTTGGGGAAACTGCAAACAAAACCAGGCTCTACGTGTGCATTAATTATTACTTTGCCCCAGCGACTGTCGCCATCTGATATAATTTTCATGACATCAAACATTCAGCACATCTATATATATATATATATATATATATATATATATATATATATATATATATATATATATATATATATATATATATATATATATATATATATATATATATATATATATATACATATATATATATATATGTGTTGGGACCTAGGAAAGACGAAGTGAAGGGGCGACCCACTACGCACCTGTTTTTTCTTCTTCTTCGGATTCTCTGTCGCCATTAAAGCGATCGTACTTCACTCCAGTACGCGTTGAGTTTTCATCGCCGTGTGCTACAGGATCGGCTATGCCGTGCCATAACATATGGTGCCGAAACCCGGGATCTGCGGCTAATCGGCGACACGGACGGCAGCACCGACAAGAACGATTTCTTCGAGGAATAATCGTCGGTGCTTGGTAAGCCTCGTCGGTGGCCGCGCCCAGCAACGTCAACGAGTGGACGCAAGCCCAAGGTTTCCTGTGAGTACACTGCAGCAATGGATCGTTTGAAACAGAAGAGATCATCGGCACGCGCTCAGAATACCAATTAAGATAATAAACGAGGCAAAAGCTATCTTGGAAAGCGAAAGCGTCGATAGAGCGACATTCATTGCATTGAAGGAGCGGCTGACATCCAGCAATGACAAGTTGAAGCAGATATCGGAAGAAATGGAAGAGCACATTCCAACGGAGGAGCTCGCGTCTGAATATGCCGCAGCAGCAGACTACGAAGACAGACAGCAGACTACAACTGCCGTAACGAGCTGCCAACTTGACGAAGGTGTACATCTACAGACCTTTCGTTCCTGGGTGGGAAGAGGAAATGAGGCTTGCTACATATGAGGAATATTAGACAGCGACAGCCAACGCTCGTTTATAAAGAAGAGCTCGCTACGCGTTTGCAGCTGAAAGTAATCGGAGAAACGAAGCTGGCAATCAACACGTTTGCGTCTGGAGTACCTTCCCAACTACGGCGAAGCAAAATAGTCGAAGTTCATGTGAGAAGCCAGTTTGGTGACAAAGAACAGGTCATCGAAGCTATCACGATACCAGTGATTTGTCAAGATGTCGCAGTGACGAATACTGACTGTTCCTTTGGCAAGAACCTTCGTGACCTAAAGCTGGTATTAGCGGACGAACTTACCATTCCTATGGCGCAAGCCGAACCTGGGATAAGCCTGCTTATTGGATCAGACCAAATATGGAAGATCATAACTGGTGAAGTGATTAGAAGCCAAGAAATCGAAGGACTAGTGGCTATTAACACCATATTGGGTTCGACGCTACAAGGACCAGTGAAGAAAAGGAGCTTTGTTCAAAGCACATCCAGGGTCATGGTATGTGTATTAAGAACAGATATACATACGCAAGAAGAGATCAATGATGATCTACAGTCCTTTTGGACTTTGGATGTTATGGGCATCTCCCCAGGCGAAGAACAGCTAACTTCTTCCAGCACGTTGTCCAGGTTCCTAGAGAATATTGTCAAGAAAGATCGACGGTACGAAGTTGCAGTGCCGTGCAAAGAACCTGACATAGACCTGATTGAAGACAACTACCTCGTAGCGCGTAACCGCCTTCAGAGCCTTGTACGACGTCTATCAACTAAAGAGGGCGTGCTGGAACGGTACGACCATGCCATCCGACAGTATGTGGACTCGGGACACGCGGAAGTAGTCTCCAAAAGGAAACCCAACGAGGAGCGTACCTACTACATGCCGCACCGAGAAGTTATCCGTGAGGACTCGCTCACTACAAAGCTGAGGGTGGTATTTGATGCCTCGTCGCATGCAAGAGACCAGAAATCGCTTAATGATTGCCTACAAACCGGTCCGAACTTGAATCCTCAACTGCTACAAGTCCTCATGAGATTTCGCTGGTACAAAGTACCAATGACTGCAGACATAGAAAAAGCGTTTCTGCAGGTTGGTGTTAGAGCACAAGACAGAGATCTCTTCAGGTTCTTGGGGTTTGCTGAGAAGCCTTCGTTACCATTCAGGGAAGACGACATACAAGTCTGGCGAATGACAAGAGTACCTTTCGGATCGACGTCAAGTTCATTCATGCTCACAGCGACCATTCAACATCACCTCAAAACAGGTGTAGACAACGAGCATCACGGAGTGGCCCAACTACTGATGAAGTCATTCTATGTAGATGATTTGCTGTTTGGGGCAGATAATTTACAAGCAGCTGTAGAGCTATACGCCGCCGCAAAGGAAATAATGAATGACGCTGGAATGCCACTCAGAAAATGGACAACAAGTTGTCAAGAGCTGCAGGACATATTCGACTCAAGCGAGCCAGCTTTACTTAACAGCAGCGGACAAACGTCATCCAATACAAAAGTCCTCGGAATGACGTGGAACATGGAGACCGACAGCCTCACTTACAGCTCTCAAAATATCTTGTCATTCCTGGAGAAGGCTCAAGATACAAAGCGCTTTCTTCTGCAAACAGTGTCGAGAGTTTATGACCCACTTGGACTAGTTGCTCCTTTCGTGGTACGAGTGAAGATGTTATTTCAGCAGCTGTGGGTCCGTAAAGTCGACTGGGATGAAGAGCTGCCGGGTGATATAGCACGACAATGGATGAGTTGGAGAAGTGATTTGGTTCACCTTCCCAAGGTCAATGTTCCCCGACGTTTGACGTCAGAGGCAGCTGAGATTCGTGACATTCAAGTACACGTCTTTGTGGACTCAAGCACAAAAGCTTATGGAGCGTGCGCATATGTTCGCGCTGAGCTAGCTGACGGCGACATAAGCACAAGTCTCATTGCTGCGAAATCAAGAATCACCCCATTGAAGCTTCACTCTTTACCACGCCTCGAACTAATGGGAGCGCTAATAGGCAGCAGATTGCTGAAATATATAGAAGAAGCATATGCTCCTTTTTTTGACAGACCACGTTCTTTTATGTGGACAGACTCTACGATTGTCTTGAATTGGATTCAAGCAGAGTCATGCAAGCAAGAAGTTTTCGTTAAAACCGCATCGCTGAAATCAAAGCAGTGACACAAATACGGGATTGCAGCTGGCAGCATTGCCCAGGTGATGAAAATCCTGCGGATTTGCTAACGAGGGGTGAATCGCTGGACGCCTTGATACAAAAGAACGTTTGGTGGCAAGGACCGAGTTGGCTGCGGCTAAGTCCTTCTGAATGGCCACTGAGGAAACTCTTAGCCGCTGAAGAGGATCATGAAGTAAGCAACTCAGCACATGTAGCCCTTCAAGTAGGTGACGAAACGCATGAGCGGAGAGCGCCAATCTTTGACGCAACAAGGCACAGTTCTCTCATCAAACTGCTGAGAGTCACGGCGTGGGTACGGCGCTTCATACACAACGCTAATAAAAGTTGCCCGAGGTATGTATGTCTGAAGACGGAGGAAGTATTGGCAGCTGAGCGTTATTGGATACACCAAGTTCAAAGTGAAGCCTTTGGTGATGAAATGTCTGCGCTTCTTAAGAAGCAGGTTCTACCTAAAAATTCAAAGGTGACTGATTTACGACCGTTTCTAGATGCAGAAAACCTGCCTCGAATTGGTGGAAGGCTACAAAACCTCAATGAAAGCCCTGGTACAAAGCACCCACTGATGCTACCTGACGGTCATTATTTCACGTTTCTTGAAGTTCGAGATTCCCATGTTCGCACAATGAATGGAGGCATAACCGCTACGCTAAACCACCTGAGAGAGCGATTCTGGGTTATACGAGCTCGCCGAACAGTGAAGACGGTGATAAACCGTTGTGCGCTATGCGCTCGCTATAGAGCGAAGGCAAGCTCGCCGCCACAAGCTCCACTTCCGACCTGCAGGATTGAACGATCCAAGGCGTTCGACACTACAGGTGTGGATTTCGCAGGACCACTCTTCGCCAAAAAAGCGGGACACTGCGACCAAAAAATGTACATTATAATTTTTACTTGTGCATCAACGCGGGCGATACACTTGGAGTTGGTGACCGACATGACTGCGAAAGGCTTCCTGCTGGCATTCCGAAGATTTATTGCTAGGAGAGGACTGCCCAGCGTCATTTACTCAGACAACGCTCGATCGTTCAAAAAAGCGTCTAAGGAACTCAAGGAGATAATGGACCGAATCGAAGAGACCGACTTCCAGTCGTTCCTCACGACACAGCGGATTAAATGGAAATTCATCGTGGACGCTGCGCCGTGGTGGGGCGGTTGGTGGGAAAGGCTGATTAGATCAGTGAAGACGTCTTTGCGGAAAGTCCTCGGACGAAATAGCCTTTCTGCTGAAGAACTCAGTACGCTACTTACCGACGTCGAGGGCGTGGTTAATTCCCGACCACTTACTTATGCCTGCCTTGAAGCCGGTGAGCCATCCGCGATTACGCCAGCACATTTCCTTACAGGCCAACAATTTACCGCTCTGCCGGATGGTGATTCAACAGAAGATTCAGTGAACTACAGCACTGCGAAGGAATATTCACGCGGTTTACAACATCGCCAGCATTTGTTGGATCATTTTTGGAGACGTTGGAAGCACGAGTATATTCTCACTCTACCATCCGCACATCGTTCTCCAGGATCTTCTTCCCGCAACCTGGCAGTTAATTGGAGACATTGTGATTGTGGATACACCCAACAAGGCGAAGTTTATGTGGCCTCTGGCAAAAGTTGAAGAAGTTTACCTCGGCAATGACGGAACTGTTCGCGCTTGCCTGTTACGCCTGGGTAGCGGAAAAGTTTTGAAAAGACCCGCGCAGAAGATATACTGCCTGGAGATCGGCGCTACCACAACTGAGGCCCCGGAAGATGTTGGGACTTAGGGAAAGAAGACGAAGACGAAGTGAAGGGGCGACCCACTACGCACCTGTTTTTTCTTCTTCTTCGGATTCTCTGTCGCCATTAAAGCGATCGTACTTCACTCCAGTACGCGTTGAGTTTTCATTGCCGTGTGCTACAGGATCGGCTATGCCGTGCCATAACAATATATATATATACATATATATATATATATATATATATATATATATATATATATATATATATATATATATATATATATATATAAAGAAATTAATGAAGATCCACGAAGTTCGGTCCCTGCCGGTGGCAAGTTATCTTTTCGTCCACTTCACGTTTACATTGCAATTACTTCTAATAACATCCCCTATACTTTCCTTGGCATCACTGTCTGTTAGTTCTCATTAATATATATATATATATATATATATATATATATATATATATATATATATATATATATATATATATATATATATATATATATATATATATATATATATATATATATATACAGGCTTCCAAGGAGTTTCGCTCCATCATCAGCATTGACTTCGTGGATCTTCAGTAATTTCTTTTTATTTTGTCATTTTATTTTTACGTCTTTCTGCTTATCTTTTAAATGATTCCCGATTTATTTATTTATTTTTCATTATTATGATAATTATTTTTTTTTCTGCATGGAAAAGAGGGTGAAAGGCAGGGGCACTTTAAGCCTTGTATCGAGGCCAAAGCTTTCCCAAAGCTGGAGCGGGTCGTATGTACCTCATTTTGTGTGCGTACGGCCCGTCGCCGCGGGCCAACTGCCGAACCATCTGAACTTGGACTCCGTACTTGTCATGTGTAGAAGCGGAAATTCTTCTCGGTTGGCGATGCAGGTAGTAAAAATTAAAAATAGAAACGTGGGCAGAATATAACGATATTATGGGAGAACTATACACAATGGATTTCTAGCTTACTTAGTGTATAGAATATCTAAAATACAAAACAGGTCCTTGTACGTGGCTTTTCTACACATCACTGGGGCGTACGACGACGTTTGTCAGGAAGTATTGTGGGATAAGTCAGCTTTTTTTAACTTCTTGCATATTCATTTTTGTGCAATTGGTTATCTGTACATCACATTTTAGGGGCGAAGCTCCTTAGGGTGTGGGTCTGTCCCTCCTCTGTAGTATGTAGTAGTAGTAGGTAGTCACGTATAGTGGGATGTATCCACTCCACGTGATAATGACGATGACGCCTGATGACCATGAAGAATAAGCGCATTCCAGTATAGTGGAATGTACCCACTACACGTGATAATGATGACGATGACGCTGATGACCATGAAGTATAAGCGCGTTCCAGACCACCCATTCTCTTTCTGCCATGGATGAAAACGATCGTGAACGCGCTCTCCCCCTCGAAGGCAAAACGGCAACGCCGACAACAAACGTTCCCCTGAGCTTAAAGGGACACTAAAGTGAAACAATGACTTGGTTTAGGTTGACAAAATGCACCCTGAGAACTATAATGTCATATGTTTCATTATCATAGGTTCATTATTAGCGGAGAAAATCAAGGTTAAAGTTTTATTTTTTTAAATTTGGCGCCGATATCTGCACGCGTGACGTCAGAGATTTCAAATGTATTTTTCGTATTTTCGTGACATTGGCTCGATGAAATGTCCTGAAACTTCGTATGCTAAGTCTATGGCACCCACAGATGACAATGCACCTCATTTTTATTGATTAGAAGCTACGTAGGACTCAGTAGACGCCTTCAGAATCTATGACGTCACGGTGTTTGGTGCGGGAATCTAAAGGTGGCGTCATCCACCCGCATTTTCTTTTCGCGTGTTTTCTCGCTTACCAAGCGTCGTGTCGCGGTAAGAGTGGTGTTTTCGGGATTGTAAAATTGTGCTTAACTAATACGCGAAAAATCGTTTTCCTCTTTAGTGTCCCTTTAACGTCATATATGATTACGCCCGCGTTTGTGTGCCAGGTCTTTGTATGATGATCGAGTGGGCAAAATTTACGGGGATTGACGGTTTACCAGATTAACTCCGGAGCTTCGCCCACTCATCATGATTCACTTCGTGTATATGGCGTGATTTTTTTCTGATTTTTATCATGTGTTGTGTCAATTACCCATTTTATACTTTCCCATCAGATGTCTTGAGTTCTGAAATGTATTCATGTATTAGTAATAAGATTAATGTTTTGTTCTTTTACAAAATGTGGCACGTAAGTTAGGATGCAGAATGAGATCCCCAATCGCAAGGCATAAGGGGACCTGCAGTGCGTAATACAAATAATATTATCGACAGGAGTGCGAAGAAACTTATAAAGCATATGAATATATACTCATTCTCACAACTCCCTTGCAGCACTGCCGAAGCTACGAGGAGTACACAGGCAGTATCCTTGTGCAGCACATAATATAGTTCCGGGCGTAACTGTTTCATTATCAACGAGGTACAAAAAGGGCTTTAACTGTGCTTCTTGAATGACGCGTTACAGCGATACGTGGTACGTTAGGCCCTTCGCACGTGCACTTAGCAATTTCTAAAATAGTGAAGAGATTACCGGCTGGTAACCGCAATAGCCACCCTAACCGCGATGGCGTACAACATGGCAGCCCCCATACACCCCAGGCCGTCCTCTTCCTTCTGAATTCGTGCTTCTCACTGGCTCTCTGCCGGACAGCAAAAAAATAAGTGATATAATATGTCATCGCTTAGTCCCATCTAACGCAGGGCAAGGCATCAGGTATCTTTTTTCGCTATTATTTAGATCGCTTGTTTTGATTGACTGCGGCGCCGAGCCGCAAAGTGGTTTCATGTCAACGGAGGAGATGGCGCCATAACATTAGCGCCGGTGATGCGTTGACAATGCGGAACACCCTGAATGTCTATATTATTTTCTGTGCCAATAATTTGCTGTTCCACTCAAGATTGGTACGTGGTGGCCGCTAAAAGTGCGTGGCGCTGTAGGTCAAACATCCAATATTTTCCTAAAGAAGCGGCGTTAGTAGCGCTAAATGCATTTCGTGCCGTCAAAAAAGAACCCGGTGAAAACGACAGTATATGAACG
>JALIZH010018695.1:0-31643 GCA_030522465.1 Rhipicephalus appendiculatus | reverse complement strand
CATTTGCGGCAGTCTTCCACTGCAAGGAAGATGATGTCATGAATCCGCGCAGCAGGTGCCAAGTGTGGTAACAAGAAAGGGACGCAGGCTGCCGGACGGGCACGGCCCCATGACCACGGCCATCGACATCATCACGCAGCAGAGTTCTCTGGCGGCTGCGCATATAAAAGCGCCACGTGTTTCTTTTTTGTTTCTTTCCTGCCCACTGAAAAGGGTAGTTGCGTACATTTTCGCTCTCACATCATTTACTTTTTTTTCTTTTTCTTTTTGCAAAAGCACATACACTCATCTACGACGTCTTCGTGTTTTTTTTTTTTTCTATACGTTCAGCTTTCTCGTGCGATCTTCCAGCGAAGACTTGGCCTTAGAATAGTAGCGGAGTGCGTGGTTTGGAAGCGTTTCTAACATATCTGATGAGGACCGTAAATTCCTATGGTTTACGACTCTTAGAACACGAGTACTGCACTAGCATTATTATTTCTCTTGTACGTGCATTCTCGCGGATCGATATGCTATCGAAGCAACGTGACGCTCGATTGGGTGGTTCTTTACCTTTATATATTGCGAAAGAGGAATACGATTACTGAATATGTATGAAAACGTACCAGGGTTGCTGTGACCCTATGAAATGGTTTTATGCGAAACGTGGTGTGCACCGAAATAAACGCTGCGAGTTAGTGGCCTTTTCAATGCCCAGTTTTTAAGGCCAAAGCTTATCACCAGACGAAAAATACGGCGTGATCACGAAACTGCTCAAAAAAAAAAAAAAAAACGCGTGCCCTCTGAAGAGTGGCTCGAGGAACGCGTTCTATTCGTCCTTGCGGCGCTCGTTTGACGAAAACAGAGTTATCGGTAAGGCGATTCAGTGAATGCGACAGCAAGAAATCAATGTTATGCGAAGTAGGGCTATAAGCTAGCTCTTTTAGAGTGCGATCTGGCGTAACGCTACAAAACGCTGGCGTATGGGAATACGGCCGCTCCAGGGAGTGAAGCAGTTTTCGGGCTGACTGCCGCAAGAGCGCGATGTAAGTGGTGAGAGCACAGCGTGTAGAACAATGCGAGTCGTCTAGTGACCTCATTCAATATAGCGCGCGTGCCAGCGCGCGCGACCGTGCCCTTTTGAGTAAAGTTTTGAGTAAAGTTTCAGTCCGTCCCTCCTCCCGCGTCCCGCGTCCGACACCACCACAGCGCAAGCGTGTCCCCTCCCCCCTCTCTCTCTCCTATCCTACGATCACCCCCCTTAGTAAAGTTGGGTTGTTTAACCGCGGTCCAAGGACCCGCGATTCAGCCAGAGGCTGACAACCAGGCTGGTGAATTCCGCACTCGAAGTGCCCCGTCGGAGACGGTCTTTGCGACGACTTGGGAGCAGAGGCTTGGAGATTTGAGAAAGCTTTTTAATGTACAGCAGTGGTTACAAAACAGAAGAAAACTTATTTACAAATATTTACACAATCTGGTCGGCTACGTACGACATCGTCACCTCGGGAGGCCCGAGCACTGCCTAGCAGGGTCGCCGCTCAAACCAGACTGAGCCTTTTTCCTCCCCGATCCGTCGATGGGGGTACGGCTCCCAAACTTGCCTTGCCCAAACAAAGGGCGCACGCCACTTCCGACGGGGTCGCCCACACTCGCCCAGGTCACTTTCTCGACCGGGGCGTGGCCACCACACCTAACCGGTGACCCCAAGGTGTCCCTTCCCTGACGTGAGAAGGTGATGGGTCCCACGCTCGTACGACCGGGCGCATCAAAAGGTTCCGCCGCCTAACTTGTCGCTAAATTAGCAGGACGGGTTGTCGTCCCTGGTTTTGCCCTTGTCCGCGTATTCTTAGCGTCCGTGCCATTAAACCCGCGGGGGGCAAGTCTCAGCCGAGAAGGGGGGTGACTCACAACTTGCCGTCCTGTCGTGGTGGCATTGTTCGTTCGCACCGACGCCAACAGCCTCCCCCGACTAGCTGATTTCCCCAAACCTTACACCCTTTCTCTCCTCTAGGAATCCTTCTACTCTACGGAGCGGCGCCCGCGTCCCACACCCCCCACAGCGCATGCGCGTCCCCTCCCCCCTCTCTCTCCTCTCCTACGCTCACTCCCCCGTTCTCTCCTCTAGGAATCCTCTACAAAGCGGCGCGCACGACAGGTGGTGCGACAGCTGCATACTCCGCTGGGGGGTGCCACGGTAGTTCCGCGGTATGAAAATGACGGAGCGCGCGCGCCTCATTAGGGGGCTTTTAGCTTGTACGTGTACACCTTTACGTTACCGTGTTACCGGATACCGGTAGGAATCTGCGCATGCGCGTTTCTTTACGGAACGTAGACTTTTACGGAACGTAAACTACTCGCCGTATAGGCTTTACGTTTTCGGCCCTATCTCGCAAATCCACCTTCGTTCGTGACTACTCGCGATATCCGCTTTGAGGAGACTCCAGCCGCCGACGCCGAGTCAAAATAAGCCGAAGTGCGAGCGATCACCTTAATTGTTTCAGCAGGATTGCCGAAGCTAGTGGCCTAGCAAGCCAAAGCAGTAAACGTGAGAGGCCTAAAACCCCTGACATGCCCGACATGCTGAATAGGTGGCGTCATCTAGCGGGGCTAATATGAACCAGGCAAGCACAGAATTGGTATTGCAGAAACATCGTGCATTCTACTTCTGATGTGAATGCCTTGCAGTGGCATAACTACGAATTAGTTGCCTTTTTAATCATTTCTTCCCTCAAAAACACTCGGCGAAAACAAACGTGTCCATGACTCTGGTTGCACAAATCGTCACAAGATGTCGACACCATCGTCCGGTAACCTGGTATTTTATACGTTTTATACTCCTTCGCGTACATTGGGATACCTTACACGCTAAAAAACCTTTTTTGATGATTTTGCCGCCGTAGTGATTCAATCTTATCTAAATTAAATATAGTTTAAATGCAGTTATCATCCCAATTTGGTGGTTTGCGCAAACGTAAAGTTATACGTTTACGTAAGCACGTAAACGTTTACGTATGGTGTGCTAAAACTTTTCTAAAACATGCGTTCCGGTAAAACGGTAAACGCAATCCGGTATTCCGGTAACACGGTAACGTTAAAAAGTATACGTACAAGCTAAAAGCCCCTATTCTCTCTCCTGTGCAGCGCCGGGATGAGCGCCCGGGCCGCTGCCGCGAAACAGCGGCTGCGTTTCTCCCGCTCAAGCTAACCATCTCCCCGCTGCTTCGCATCCCCACATGGTTCCCTTTAGCGGGAGATGGCGTAATTTTTTTTTTTTTTTTTTTTTTTTTTTTTTTTTTACTAGAGGAGGGCCGAGACCTACATGGGATGCCT
This sequence comes from Rhipicephalus appendiculatus, assembly GCA_030522465.1. Lineage (NCBI taxonomy): Eukaryota > Metazoa > Arthropoda > Arachnida > Ixodida > Ixodidae > Rhipicephalus > Rhipicephalus appendiculatus. Next base: position 28,334 of record JALIZH010018695.1, on the reverse strand, counting down.
TCGTATCAATTCCTCTATCGACGTGTCCAGGTGTCATTGACGCTTATTGAATGCTTCTATATGCATGGCATTCCTTCTTACGTGATTTTTTCGCAGAACCGGCAGAGGCACGGCGATCCACAAAAACCCCTTAGAGATCACCTTCAGTTTAGCAGAAAGTCTAAGGAATCTGCCGTGGTGGATTAGTTCAGCGGGTGGTGGCAGACTGAAGAATTGCTTATGACGCCACCTAGGAACTGCAGCTCCTCGCATAGGAACAGGCACTTTACGGCTTTCATGGGGGATCATGTTGACTTGGTTCCGTGGTCGCCTCCCTCACCCCTTGCCCGGCTGCGTTCACTGCCTCCACCCTCCGTCTACATAGTGTTTGATCGTTTCCTCTTGACATCCCGATAACAGAGAATAAAAAAGGAAATAAAATGTATTCCTTCACGTGAGGACCTAGGCTCACAGTTCAGCACCGCTAAGGAAAAAATATTGGAGAGCAGCCCACTCGGTAAGATTGAGGACCAGCGGAGCTCACGGATGCCTAATATCCTCAAGGAGTTTTTTTTAAAAAACACAGGTATGGTAAAATATTAAAAATCTAAATTTGGTTTTTTTTTGCTTGTTTGGAATGATAAGGACCCTTTAACAATATTCAATGCCTCACACATTTTTGCGCGTTTTCACTGAGCCAAAAGGACCAGGATACCTAGACCAACTGACCTGCACCCAAGCCCCATTTTTTCAGACCATGCGCAACCTGATCTTTCTGCCTCGACTGAATTATTTTTTTTTAAATTGAAAATGGTAGTGCATCTGAGCTTGGCAGATTTTTAAGAAAAGTATTCCGTCTCTTTTAAGGCACATGGGACAGTTTTTGTTTTAGCACGCGTGGCATGTACCGAGTCCACTGGCCTTGTGTGTGTGAGACGCGCATGGAGACGTGGTTGTATGCATATATTTTGGTCTTATTTGAGCCTTTGCTGGTTTTGTTGCGGTGGCAAAGGATATTCTCGTCTTGACAAATCGAAGAAATATACTCTAGTAGTATTCGTTGTTGGGCTAGTTGGTGCATGTCTGAATTCAGTAGTCAGTTTCGCGCCAAAACACCGACCACACTGAAATACAAACACATAGAGTGCCCGTCCTGTCTATGTGTTTCTTCGTACTTCAGTGAGGTCGTGATTTTGGCGCGAAATTTACTATTGAATTCAAATCAAAGAAACTGTTTAGAAGGCGCTGTATATTTGGAAGTCAATATGCTTCCCCTACTAACAGAAACGAGACCGGGCACAAGTGCGAGCACTTAGCAAGTAAGCTTTATCTTCCTTCCGCGTCGCCGCGAGGTCAAAATGTTACCTCTTATGGACATGGCTACGCTTTTAGATGCGAAGCAGCTCTTTGACTAGCCTGTGTAACGCTGTCCCTCCGTGCGTCCGTACGAACGCGCCGCAACGCGCTCCCCTCGCCGCAGGTGTTGGAGCGGTGCCAAGTAGGTCACGCCGCAGCTGCGCGTTGACGTCACGCTGCCCTCGCAGTGCGCGCTGACGTCACTCTCTCCCTCGCCTGCCGCGCGCTCGCCGCAGCGCCCGCAGCTGCCGCCTGACGCGCAACAAGACCTACGCCAGCCATCGCTTCAAACGAATCTTCCAGCGCTCACCGCAGCACCCGCGTTAGCGCCGTTCAACCCGTGACGCCACCCGTGCGCAACGCTGCTGCTTCGCATCCCATCAGGGTTCCCTTTGGGACGATGGTGTAAATTTTTATTGATGTGGAGCTTGTACAAACCATGATTATGAGTTACTGCGCCTACACAGAATGGGGAAGAACCGTGGTGCTCGTTGAGAACAAAAGTGATCGTGTCCCTAGGAATAAAAACCCTCAGAACTGCTACCTTCAAAACCGCTCCTGAGTGCCTCTTCCCAGTCGGACTCACTAGTGAGATATCCCTGAGGTAGATGACGCGGGATGTGCGAGAGTGAACAATAAACTTCTGTGCAATCTTGGCATTATGAAGTGATGTCCGAGTTGTAATGGCTGAGTCGGCTCCGTGATGGGTATGATCCCGTTTGTAGCATGCGAAAGGCTACCGCTTGTCAAACATTTTTTTTCGCACAGACAGTACAAGCGCGTCGTCCCTTTTAAATAGTGTGTTAGCCTTGCTTCTTCATTATAATTTCGGCGCACTTACAGATCGCCGCACTTTTAAAACTCCTCGCCATATACAGCCTCACTGTAAAAAAAAAAAACTGTACTTCCACAAGTTTACATTTATGTCCCGATTCAGATTTCCCTGCTGTGGCACCATGACGCAAGATTAATATGGCTTTTTAAATAAGACAGTCACTCACACTCTATACAGTTTCAAGCGGTTTATTACAGCATCTGGCATTCTACAAGGCACACAATCCTGAAATGCTGCTTAACTGTAACAATTCGCACGTAAAGTAGACGTCTCCGCTAAAGGGTATGCCAAATGGTGGGCTTAGCCAGCCACACCCCACCTGCCCATCTGCCCCTACATAAGGCGGCTAGATCTGGCGGCTGACTCCTTTTCAGCGGACGGAAGCGCAAAGGTTCCTGAAAAAAAATAAAGAAAAGAGAAACAGCAAAAGAATGCATTGAATCTGTGAAGTGAGGGAGCTGAGGTATGTGTGCGTTGTGCGCACTCGTCTGACGTCACGGGGTAACAATCACAAAAATGGATGCAACCCTAATCCACGAGTTAGGCGCCACTCTACGCTTCGTTGCACTGCTCAATCGGATCTAATTCGCCAGGTGTCGCAGCGTTCCCAGCTGCTCGCAAGAAAACCGTCTGTGCTTTCAGTGAACTGATTCAATTAATTTTCATTTATTCTACTCACATTTAACTGGTGCTTGTCTCATGTAAAGTTGTCCTCCTATATCACTCATATCAAATGAAAATCTTGAAATGAACGAGAGGCCTTAATTTTGTGCAAGTTTTAGTATTTACTGGCCTTTTGAATATTCAACGAACCCGAATTAAGCGCTCACCGGGAAGCACTTGAAAAAAAAAAGATGGCTGACCCTTCTGTCATAGGAATCGGTATAGCATGAAAGTGAGACGCGTCTTCATAGAGGTATTTGAGCGTTTATTGTGCATTGTTTCGCCACAAGGGCGAAGGAATGAACGCTACAGCAACAAATTCTAATGCCACTCGAAAAACGGCGAGCAACTCGAAACTTGCCGCGTGCACCTCAAGCAGAAAGGACGCACGATATGAGCATGCGCAGCACGAGCCCGGACTAACAACTGTAGCAGCTCGACACTCAAAGGGCTCTGCTCAAACACAAAGAAGGACGTGTGGAACGAACGCACAAGTATACACAGGACGAGCACGAACAAGTTTCACGATTGTAACTTGTGTGTGAGCAGCGTGCTCCTATCGCAAGAGCGGCCGCTGCAGCGAGTGAAGTGGCCTTTGTGCTCTCTGTAACTTCAACGCACAGTTGCAGTGAACGCCCAAGACTACACTCTTATCACGGTAACGTTTACGACAGCATAAAACGGCCAGTAACTTATAAGTTATAAGTTACATGGTTGTTACAACAATTTTATCTTTGTGTTTTCTTCATTTCCCGCTCACATAAAGGTTACACTGACAGTAGCATGCCATTTTAAAAGCCAAAACACCGTGACAGGCTTAGTAACCTTTAGATTGTAACTTATAAAGGAGCAGTGACTCATCCGTCAGGGGACCTACACTATGGAGTGGAAGTTTATTGATCAATGTGTCACATAGCGATCTATCTTGTTCAAGGCTGGGTTTAGCAATTGAACAGCTGATAATCTATAAACAGAATGTGTCTTGACAGCAGAAACGCGAATCACAGTAGGGGCTTTTAGCGTGTACGTATACTTCTTTACGTTACCGTGTTACCGGATACCGGAAGGAATCTGCGCATGCGCGGGCCTTTACGGAACGTAGACTTTTTACGGAACGTAAACTACTCGCCGGATAGGCTTTACGTTTGCGGCCCCACCTCGCAAATCCACCTTCGTTCGCGGCTACGCGCGATATTCAATTTGCGGAGACTCCTGCCGCCGAGTCAAAATAAGCCGAAGTGCGAATGCGAATTGCGATCACCTTGTTTCAGCCGGCTTACCGAAGCTAGAGTGACGTAAACGTGAGAGGCCTAAAGCGCCTAAAACCCCCGACAGGCTGGATAGGTGGCGCCATCTAGCGGCGTCAATGTGAAACAGGCAAGCACAAAATTGTTATTGCAGAAACATCGCGCATTTTACTCCTTGCGTAAATGCCTTGCAGTGAAATAATTATGAATCAGTTGCCTTTTACATCATTTCCTCCCTCAAATACTAGGTGATAACAAACGTGTTCATGACTGTGGTTGCACGAAGCGTCACAAGATGTCGACACCATCGTCGCTAACCCGATATTTTTGCACCCTTTTTCGTAAACTGAGGTAATGTACACGCTAAAAACCTCTCTTATTATTTTGCCCAAGCGATTATTCAATCTTATCTAAATCAAGTATAGTTTAAATGCAGTTAATCATCACCATTTGGTGGTTTGCGCAAACGTAAAGGTTTACGTTTACGCACGCACGTAAACGTTTACGTATGAGGAGCTAAAACTTTTCTGCAGCATGCGTTCCGGTAAGACGGTAAACGCAATCCGGTAACCGGTAACACGGTAACGTAAAAAAGTATACGTACAAGCTAAAAGCCCCTAGTATCAGCTGCTTTACATTGCGGGATACCGTGGCAAGCGATGGTGGGGTATGAATTAAAACTGCAGTTCAATAAAGTGAGCTCACTTCCAAAACACTTCATTTAAGAAGTGGCATAAAATCCGAACAGACATGGCCAGAAGCACAAAAACAAAATACCTTCTTATGTTGGTTAAATGTTCGTGCTAAACAACTTCTTAAGTTGCTCTAATATATATTTTGCTTTTAAGCCGCGGGACTAACTGATATGCCCCTGGGAAGCTTCGCTAATAGCGGAGAAGATACATTAGATGGTAAATGCCGACACGATAAAGTACTGCGAGCACACGACAACCGACCAAATTAAACTAACGATTCGATGGAAGAACCATTCCGTGGCGCGAGAAGAATATGTTCCAGGACTCGCAATACACTTTATCCGAATTTCCTTGTCGTCCTGCCTTTTTTTTTTTGCGTCATAATTAACTGGCCGTAAAGTGCAGCAAACATTAGGTCACAACACTGCACCGTACACGCTTAACCGTTATCAATCTGCCCACACAGGAGAAAAAGATGCTGCTAAGTTCACAAAACAACGTGCGACGGCCGCTACAGTCGGGGCGCATAGAGAGATGTGTGAGGTCGCGGTGATTCACAAGTGTGCCGTCCTCCAGGCGCCGCTTCTACTGGCGCCGCTTCAACTTCATCGAAGGAGGGACGGCGTCATCTCTCCGCGGTTTTGCACAGCTTGAGGTGTATGCCGGGAAGATTATTCGAATGAGAGGCGGTTGGTCCGGGGGGTTGAAGTCGCGCTCGCGCTGCTCTTTGTTCCATCGATTTAACCAGGTTTTACGCTCCGCCCTTTCATGGCGTTCGTGGCTAATCGTGCTTTGTATGTGAGTGGTGTGTAACTGGTGATACAGTAAGCAAAGACATCCTTAAAAGTGTGCTATCCGCCGCAAATCAGCCACGAGGGAATGCAACGGGGACATGTTCAGTGCGCTGCGCGGCCGTTGCAACGAGCTGCATTGCGGATTCTTCGCCTGTCTGAGACTGACAATTATCGAGTGTGTTGCATCCATCGTTACGCTGACCGAAGAGAGCAGTGAATGAGATCTACAGGTAAGCAATATTCTTTCGTCAGTACGTTATTTGCTTCTGTATATGTGTTTATGTCACGTGTTTAACTGAATTCATGTTCATGCTTACGCTACTGTAAGAGATGGGTCGTGTCAGAAGAATAACACAGGTCGTGCTTTTATTCAGTGGGTTGTTATCGGCAGTAGTCACTCCACGTTTGACCTTACAAGACGAATGTATGGGTGCATATTATCAAACATCTTACTAAGATCATTTTTTATCGTATCCGTTTAGGTGAAAAGCGATGAAAGAAGGAAGTTTAGCCTTCCTTGCTGTCACCGTCTTGGTGCCTTGAAATGGCTCGATGAAGGCTGCAATCACCGTGTGAAATATTGTAGCCGGCATCAACAAAGTGCCCCATATCTGCGTTGCCAGACGAGCTCTGAGTGCGCAGTGCTCGTTCCCTGTGGCAGTCTGGGCTTTTTCTGACGCCTTGGTCGAAGGTATAGGCACCGGGCGCGGGGAGAGTTTGGACTGGTGGCGCCTCTTTCGGTGGCGACGGGGAACTAATGGCATGGGGATGCCGGAATGGGCGCAGGCGCTTGCCTCGGGGGCGCGGGCTGGATGTTGGTTTCGCTTCTATGTGCTCTCGTAGCTTGTGTCGTGCGCTGCCGAAATCTACGTGAAATGCACAAATACTGAAGATTGCAATATCTGTTAAAATATTAGGGTCGGCGAAGGATCGAAAATAGATGGAAAACAGAACGGGAAAGGGGGCTTGCAACTACAACTGAGGACCAAGTGCAATCGGCGAAGCATCCATGCAGTAAGGATGAAAAGGGAACGGGAAACGCACGCTCTCTTTTTTGAACGTTGAGGGACAATGTTAACCTATAGACAGAAGAACAAAGTATTAGGAAACATTCGGGAGGTCCCACCTATTGTGGGAATCGATTTTATGCGAATCAGCGAGTCTATGCTGAATTTTTTTTTGCTTTCAGTCAAGCGTAACGAGGTGGATTGACGTGTTTTATTAAGTGGAGTAGTGTGCACATAAAGGGCTTACCAGGCATGCCGACTACACTGACGTTTAAAGGGTAACTTATAGACTGACGTAATGTCAGCACTCATGTTAGATAACAGACGTCAGTTTTATTGAAACGAAGCGCACGCTACGGTGCGATTCACATTTCGCGTCGATGCTGTGAATATCATACGCGTAGCGTTTGTCAGAGTATTGTTCCGGGGTCGAGCAACGCATGAATACAGCTTGCAGAGTCATAGGAGCACATACGTAATGTTTATCTGGCAGTTATAAAAGCGGAGCCAACACTGAAACCAAAGGGGTACGTAGCAGAGCGAACATAGAAAATGAAGGCCCGAGAAAAGAAGTTGAAAGGAGCGCCCGACCTTTCTGCTCCCTCCTATACTTCTTTTCTCGTGTCCTTATTTTCTAAGTTTGCGCTACTATACCCCTTTGATGATAACCAACTCGCCCAACAACGAGTCTTACTGAAACCAAAATTGGTGTTAAGCCGACGCAACGTCTGTTTCATAGGAGTATATGAGTAATGTTTATTACCTTGTCATAAAATTAGATAGTCAGCTCAGCGACCACAATTGACGTGTTTTCACCGGCATTTTTCTTGCGCATATGATCTTTTCAAAAGTAATTTCAAGTCCCAGCTGGCTTGGCTCTGGGGCAAAATACTTGATATCCACTCAGAGTACCTGGTTTCTACTCCTGATGGGATCCGGATTTCTATTCCTTGCATACGTCGGGTTCACGCCGCTGATGCCGGATTTTCTTGACGTGCACCCGCTTAAATTATCAATGTCCGTTCTCGCCTTTTCTGGGTAGATATACACTGTGAATCATCTGCGGCTCATACCAGCATCCCGCGGCCCGAGTGATAGACACCCGGTATGTGCCGCACGTGACTGTAAAGGGTTTCGCGACGTATACACGCCAAGATTTTCGCGCTACTCATACCACCATGTCACTACCAGAAAGCCATGTTCGTCTTATTTTCGTACCCACCTATGCCAATTTTGGTTAATTTCAACTTAAGGAGGCGACCACGAGAGCACCCCGACGTAGGCGGCTAGATAGACAGATAGTATATATAGATAGAGATAAGAAATGCTTTGCGTTTAAAATAGAAATAGGAATGGTGCTACTTAGATATAGCTCCACATCGTAGCTTATCGCATTGAACTTCGTCTGCGGGGTTGCAGTAGCAACGCAATTTGCACTCGTTGTCGCCTTTATATTCCGTGATGTGAAGCACGTGGCCTGCTTTGTGCAAGCGGTGTCCCTTCTCTAGAGCAAACACACGAAAACGCGTACGCCAGCTGGTCAAGCCCTCAAAGCCGCAGTGCAATGTAACTGGCATCGCCAATGGTGCAGGCGCGCTGTCAGTACTCGCCTTCCCGCCAGGAGCCCTATAGTGAGGAGCAGCGAGTTTGGCAGTTAAAACACAAAGGTGTTTATTTTACAACACTTTCGACAATCGGGTCTCTCTCATTTGCAGTCCCGAAAGGGAGGAGGCATCGTGCCCCCCTCTGATCCGCCTCCAAACGAAAGCAAACGCCTAAATGCACAGCACCATGCAAAGAAGCCTACTCGATTGACGTTTCGACGGTGCTCCTGGGTGTGAAGAGATGAAAGGAACGCGTGTCATCCTTTCTTGATGACTTGGCGAGCATTGAACGCTGCCACGACCGCAAACGACTGCGCGGGAGTCTCCCTGAAGCCCGACGACGAGCCCCGTTATCTGAACGCATGTCCGACAATCGAACGCTTCGTGCTTTGTTCAAGAAACACTGTTGCTGCCGCTTCTCTTTGCCTTGGGCGACAAACGAAACAGCGAACAGCTTGCGATTGTCCAAAAAGAAACGCCGCCGCTACTACTTGAATACGATGCCGAAAGTAGCAGAGCCTTCTCCGCGTCGTGTTCTTCACATGCCATTGCCGCCCGTGCCGCCGCTTGGGGCGCTTTTCGGGAAGAGTACAACCGAGGAAGATGTAGTACTTGAAAATTTCAATTGGAAGAAGGCCGAAGGAAAAATTCCTAAGCGCACTACTCCGGGCTTAGATGGGGTTCCCGTCAGCCTCATTAACGAACTAGGACATAGCACTAAAGAAGCACTGCTGAAAGCCGTAGAAAAGTGCTTACAGGAGAGGGAAATACCAGACAGTTGGCGAAAATGTAGAATGAACTTAATCTATAAAGGCAGGGGAGAAAAGGATAACATTCGCTCGTATAGACCGCTAACCATTACATCGGTGTTATACCGGTTGGCGATGCAGGCAGTAAAATTAAAAATAGAAACGTGGGTAAAGCAAAATGATATTTTGGGAGAACTCCAGAAATGGATTCCGAATCGACAGGTGGTTAGACGATAACCTGTTTGTTCTTACACAGTGTATAGAAATATCAAAAATAGAAAACAGGCCCTTATACGTAGCTTATCTAGACATCACCGGGGCATATGACAACGTTAATCAGGAAATTTTGTGGGATATATTGAAAGAAGTGGGCATAGGTGACGACTGTATACAGCTTTTGAGGGAGATATACCGAAAAAATACAGTTTGTGTAGAATGGGAAGGAATAAGCAGCAAGGACAGCGTTGACATTAGCAAGGGGCTGAGACAGGGATGTCCTCTGTCCCCGCTGTTATTCATGCTGTACATGGTGAGGATGGGTAGCAACATTGGATTTAATCTGTCACACAAACAGGCAGGCGCGATGGTTGAGCGGAAGCTTCGAGGTCTATTTTATGCTGACGATATTGTCTTATTTGCGGACAGTCAAGATGATATACAGCGGCTGGCAGATATATGCGGAAGGGAAGGCGAGGCTCTAGGACTAGGTTTTAGTGCAACAAAATGTGGATTGATGGTATTCAATGATCACGAAGACCATGCGGTCTTAATACAGGGCCAAGAAATACCGAGGGTAAGCGAGTACAAGTACCTCGGAGTGTGGGTAAATGAGGGGGGATAGATATTTGGAGGTACAAGAGAAAGCATCGGTAACAAAGGGAAAGAGGAATGCTGCAATCATGAAGCACAGAGCGTTATGGGGATACAATAGGTATACGAGGTGCTTCGAGGGCTGTGGAAGGGTGTGATGGTTCCGGGGCTTACATTTGGGAACTCAGTGGTGTGCATGAAGTGAGAGGCGCAATCAGGAATGGATGTAAATCAAAGGACTGTGGGACGCCTCGCGTTGGGCGCTCACGGGAAGACGACAAATGAGGCTGTAAAGGGTGATATGGGATGGGCAGGTTTTGAAGGGAGGGAAGCTCAGAGCAAAATTAGATTTGAAGAGAGGCTGAGGGAAATGAAGCAGATTAGATGGGCAGGGAAAGTTTTCAGGTATTTGTATAGAAAAAGCGTCGACACGCAGTGGAGAAAAAGAACTAGGAGGCTCACCAGTAAATATACGGCTAGCAGTGTGGGTGACATGGCAACAAGGAGCATTAAGCGAAAAGTCAGAGAGGCGGAGAGGACTTATTGGATGACAGCGATGGAAAAGAAGCCGGCTCTCAGTGACTACCGAAAGGGAAAAAACGAAATAAGGAGGGAGAGGTTTTATGATAATTCAAGGGGAAGCGCTTTACTGTTTGAAGCAAGGTCAGGTTGCCTTAGAACGCGTAGCTATAAAGCGAGATTCTGTAACGAAGAAGAGCAATGTACATCCTGTGGGGGGAACTAAGGAAACGATGGAACATGTACTGATTGAATGTGGCGATATCCACCCAGATATACGTGTGGGCACGAGTCTACATGAAGCCTTGGGTTTTAGGGACAACAATGGAAAGCTGAACATGTCCGCGATAGAAATAAGTAAGAGACGGTTAGAGTATTGGTGGCAGAAAAGTAGAGATAAAGGACAAAAATGAAGAATGGGAAAAATAAGGTCATTCTGCCTTAAGAGGCAGAGAGACGGACCGTGAATTTATATTTTTCTTTGCTATAATAACATAGATTTAATCAATGTAGATAAGGCATTAGGCCAACATAAAAAGAAAGTTTTTTTTCGAGCCTGGTGGCAGACATGTCACCACCCCGTTATAAAGGGGACGCTCATAGCATCCATCCAGCCGCTGGCGCCGTACGACGGCCGCCCGGTGCCCATACAGATGATATCTCGTGGCTTCTATAAGCAAAGTATCGGCTAATTCAACTTCTCGCCATACTTCAATCTAAGCTGCGATAGTTTAATGTGCACGGGTGAGAGGTCAAGGTGGTCACCGTAAAATGCGGGCTTGTTGGTTGTGATCCCTGGCATGCATTTCGGTAATGCAAACTAGCGCCCGCCCTATCTATGTGTCCTCCCTTGTGTCTAGGTCTTTAATTTATTTGCGCGCTACCGAAATGAATGCCAGTGAGTGCTTAAGTACACGAAAGACAATGGAATGGCGTTAACAGTGGGTTTAAATCCGTTAAAGAGAGTAGCAGCATGCTTCGTTGTGTTGGTGAAGGTAGAAAACCCGAGGCGCTGCGCCGACCAAATTAAAAATTTAATACACACACACAAGCACGTTTATGAGATAAAGAAAGGAAATTTTAAATTAATACAGTGCCTTGGCTAAGCACGTTTTAGGGGGGACCCGCAGTCAAATGGGGGAAGGCACTTGTTCGCGCTAGAGAAAAATGACTGTCCCGAAGTCTATCTCTAAGTCGCTGTTAGTGTGTGTCTGTGTGTGTGTGTGTATGTGTGCGAGCGTGTGTGCGTGCGTGTGCGAGCGCGTGTGTGTGCATTGTGCGTGCGTGTGTGTGTGTGTGTGTGTGTGTGTGGGAGCGTGTGTGCGTGCGTGCGTGTGTGTGCGAGCGCGTGTGTGTGTGTGTGCATGTGTGTGTGTGTGTGTGCGAGCGTGTGTGCGTGTGAGCGAGTGTGTGTATGTGCGTGCGTGTGTGCATGTGTGTGCGAGCGTGTGTGTGTGTGCATGTATGTGTGCGTGCGAGCGTGTGTATGTGTGTGTACATGTATGCATGTGTGTGTGTGTGTGTGTGTGCGAGCGTGTGTGCGTGTGAGTGAGTGTGTGTGTGTGTGTGTGCGTGCGTGTGTACATGTGTGTGCGAGCGTGTGTGTGTGCATGTATGTGTGCCTGCGAGCGTGTGTATGTGTGTGTGTGTGTGTGTGTGTGCATGTATGCATGTGTGTGTGTGTGTGTGAGCGTGTGTGCGTGTGAGAGAGAGTGTGTGCGTGCGTGTGTGCATGTGTGTGCGAGCGTGTGTGTGTGTGCATGTATGTGTGCGTGCGAGCGTGTGTATGTGTGTGTGTGTGCATGTATGCATGTGTGTGTGTGTGTGCGAGCGTGTGTGCGGAAACGAAAGAATGAGCGCCGACCAAAATGAAAGGTTTAGAACATTAAAAATGACGTTTCGGCTACCGTACGGTAGCCTTGTTCTAAACCTTTTATTTTGGTCGGCGCTCATTCTTTTCGTTTTTCTTCCCGACCAGACGATGTTTCGTCAAACCATCGATTTCATCAAGCGTGTGTGCGTGTGAGCGAGTGTGTGTATGTGTGCGTGCGTGTGTGCATGTGTGTGCGAGCGTGTGTGTGTGCATGTATGTGTGCGTGCGAGCGTGTGTGTGTGCGTGCATGTATGCATGTGTGTGTGTGTACGAGCGTGTGTGCGTATGAGCGAGTGTGTACGTGCGTGTGTGCATGCGTGCATGTATGTGTGCGTGCGAGCGTGTGTATGTGTGTGTGTGTACATGTATGCATGTATGTGTGTTTGCGAGTGTGTGCGCGTGTGAGCGAGTGTGTGTGTGTGTGTGTGTGTGTGTGTGTGTGTGTGTGTGCGTGCGTGCGTGTGTGCATGTGTGTGCGAGCGTGTGTGTGTACGCGCATGTATGCATGTATGTGTGCGTGTGAGCGTGTGCGTGTGTGTGTACGTGCGTGCGTGTGTGTGCGAGCATGCATGTGTGTGTGTTTTGTGTGCGTCTGTGTGTGTGCGTGCGTGCGTGTGTGTTCAAGTTTTGCTTTGGTGGGCTCCGTGCGTTGGGTTTTCTACCTTCACCATGTATCATGCCGAGCAGCCGGGCTTCGGCCAAAATTTACACTTCTGTGATCTTAACTTCAAACTCTACCACAAATATATGGTAGCTCCGCAGTTCCGTAGTTGCACTCATACGGATCACAATGTACGGCATTCAAAATTCAGATTACCTGAATTCATGCTCATGCTTATGCTACTTCAAAAGATGGGTCGTGTCAGAAAAATAAATTATGTCATGATTTTACTCAATAGTTTGTTATCGGCAGTACTTGTTCTCCGTCGTTAGATTACCTCTAACTGCGTAGCTCTGGAAACGGGGCAGCTTAGAATGATAGGTTACGCAATAAGCGATACGCTGTGGCTTAGTGATTTTTCAGATTGCATGAAGGACAGCAATCGTGCAATGTAGAAGTCCGAAGGGGGACATGGTTGGTGTGGTTGGTATGTCTCGCGACGTTCATAGTTCTTTGGCGATTTGAATTTTTACTCTTACAACAAGGTGAAATCAACTTATGTGGTTAGAAAAGCTGAAGAGGTACAGATGTTATGTAACTGTCAAAGCCGGAATGTTTGAAGGTACGTAGAGAGCAACAATTAAATTCGTTTTTTTTTTCTTTTTGCCATATTCCGTGTTTTGCGTTGAAACTTTTTACAGCATACATCCTGCCCAAGGCATGCTGTCAGGATCTCCTATCAGGAAGCTTGGGAACTTCCAGACGCCGATATGACTTACGTTCGGTACTGCCGAGAATATGAACTGTCAAGCGGAATATACCCCTTGAGGAAAACAATTGGGTACGAACATATTTTCAAGCACGACGCGATATGCTAAGTATATGGTAACTGAAAACTGTTGGTCCGCCGCGGTGGAGCAGTGGTTATGGTGCACGGCTGCTAACTCGAAGGTCGCGGGTTCGATCCTGGCCGCCCCGGTCACATTTCAATGGAGGCGAAATGGTAGAGGTCCGATTACTGTGCGATGTCAGTGCACGTCAAAAACATCAGATGGTCGAAATTTCCGGTGCCCTCCACTATGGCGTCTCTCATAATCATATCGTGGTTTTCGGATGTCAGGCCCCAGATATTATTATGAAATATGTTGACTGTAACATTTTTGTTTCTAATCACGGGGTGTCGTGTTTGCGCTACGAAACTGTCGTTTACGTTATTGTATTGCGGACTCCTTGTGCTATGGAGAAGTAAATTACATGTGAGATTAACATGCGTTTTCAATTCATGATTTTTGTTTTCCGATAAACGTATTGCACAGGATACTAGAGTTTAGAAGCGCTCATGTATTGGTCAAGTGACTACCCCCCCCCTTTTTGCGGGAAGAGAGGGGGGCGGGGGGCAGTGGCGTAGGTAGGAATATTTTCGGAGGGGGGGGGCACCACCTTGATCTGCAGTGGCAGCCAGGCAGGCAGATGTGGTCGAGTATCATTTTGTGTTCTGTATGCCATGGCAAAAAAAAAAAATCGGCGGGGGGGGGGGGTGCCACCCCCCGGCTACGCCACTGGCCGGCGGAGGGGGGGGTGGGGGGGTTGTAGTATGTGTCTCACATTGCATGTTATTAGCAGTTGTGCGCAATGTAGCAGTAACCGTTGCAACAGTATAAAAAAACGGCCCTCTCCTTTCAGGGTCCACTGTCCAGCAAGGAGATTGCGGAATGAACAAAGGACACATTGATTGAAGAAACATGATTGTACGTGAATCAAGAGAGGGTTTTACTGCAGATACCGACCACCTGCTTATGTAAATTTGTGCAAACCACAGGTGCAAGCAAGGAAACACTTTGATTACCGGCGGCCTTCTATCAGCTTAAGCAATCCCTGAATCAATATCCATAAAGGTAAATAAACTTACGTGTATTGATGACGACCACGTTAACTTTGACTGCGTCTGCTTTGAAGGTGTGAGAGAAATAAAATATAATTCTTTTTTGAGTGGTGCACGTTTACTGTTCTTCAGATAATTCCTTATGCAGAGCAGTTTTCGTGCAATGCTTGTTTTGGTCCTCTTTATGAATTTTTCTTTTACGTAACCTTTCGCTTAGGTACACAGTCCTGTACACCTTCACAAGCCGTGTTCTACAGCGCATGCTTAGGAAAATCGAACAGTGCCCTTATATTGCAAAAGCTGCTATCACGATGAATCTTGTGTTTTGCGCCCAAACTAAAAAAAAATCTGTTTTTTAATGCAATAAAGTGTGATATTCTGGACAGAGGCTTCCCTTCTCCACACTAATCCGCAGTTGCCTGTTGAACAATTAAAAAGCATATCACCTGAACAAAATAAAGACAGTGCATTTGGGTTTCAGCAAAGGAGAAAGCCGGAGGAGTTGCACGTGTATTGTTATATATGCTGCGCGTATCTCTTTGTTGTTTGAGTGAGTTAGTAGCATTACAGAAATGCAGACATTCCACGCACAGCCCGAGCGACAAAAGTAAAGGAGTGACATTCACCCCCCTTTTTGGCTGCTTTCTGGGTTTCATCGTCCTGCTTATGCGCAAAGTGCCAGCAGGTATGGTATGCCGCACACATGACTCCTTAAGGAGAAGCACGATTCTGATCACCTATTATTTGCAGGGGGGCTCCACTCAGTATAACCGCTCTACCCGAGCTCCACCAACGCAAGTGTCGCCGAACAAAGGGTCTGTGCCTCTTTTTTCTTTCGATCTTCTTTCTGCGACACATTCCGGACCAGTCGCTACGCGTATGATCGGCCCAGCCAAGTGTCGCCTAGCAACGGAAGCATGGACCCTTCCTTTAGCGATTCTTTCTGTGCACGCCTAATCTTTCGGGGCCGAATTCACAAAGCTTTCTCTTGCCTACGCAGTTTCTTAGCCAAGAATTCTCGTATCTCGAGGGAGTGTGATAGCAATGGCACGAATTTAACTTACGCGCGACTTTTGAGGGCAAGGAGGCAACGCGAAAGCCGATGAAATGACAAGGAAAGAAAGAAGTGCGCGCCGATAATACCAAGGCAGCACGCAAAGCATCTAGCATCGAGAGTATACGATGATAGCCCATGTCTTTTCGCAGCATCTCAGCTTCCAATTCCGGGCGTCTGCTATAGCGCTTACGCGCCGTCGCGTTGCAGCAGGCGTCCGCGGGGCCTGAACAAAGCCAACCGCTCGCGTTTGATGAATGACCATATGTAGCTTGTTGCTCGGTGGCGTTAAGCAAGAATCCGTGCGCTATCTCGCCAACTGTAGGTGACGCACTGCTCCTATGAAAGCGCACATAAATTGATACATTGAAGGTTTGAAGATGTGACCCAAACGTCTCCCCCTTCGTGCAATAGTTCAGTTTTATTCATGAAGCTGCGATGGCACTCAACTTACGAGGCGTGTTCAAGCACGGTAAGGTGGTGGCCATTAGAGCGTTTTAGATGTGAAGCATCTTATGGCGAAGCTTAATCCGGTGGTGGTGTGCGGCGTGGCCTCCCTTACTGCGCATGCGCAAACCCTTTAAAAAAAATAAAAATAAAAAAAACCTCTCCTCCCCCCTCTCTCTCCTCTAGGCATCCCTCCCCGCGGCAACCACACCCTCACTGCGCATGCGCCTCCCCTCCTCTCTCCCCTCCTATGCTCCCCCCCTCTCTCCTCTAGGAATCCCTGCCTGGGCTCCCACTGCGCATGCGCGTCCCCCCCTCTCTCACCTCTCCTACGCTCCCCCCTCTCTCCTCTAGGCGTCCCTGCCCACAGCGTCCACACCCCACTGCGCATGCGCGTCCCCCCTCTCTCTCTCTCCTCTCCTACGCTCCCCCCTCTCTCGCCTCGTGACGCCGACGCAGGCAGCGTCTGCTAGCGAGTTTCTTGGTTGAAAAAACCGACTGCTCGCGCTGCACAACCGTTCACTGTCCATCGCGTATATATGGCAATGGATCTTGACCTCCAAGGTGGTGCCGGTGGGAGATTTCTCCTGTGCGTTGTTGAACAATAAAAATTCGCAGCGTGCGCGTTAACTAAAAGCGCACTGCGGGTCTCTGTGTACAGTCGGAATCTTCTGTCTCTCATTGCCCATTAGCAGCGATTGGCATGTTCCAGTAGGAAACACCGCTCCATCACTGCGTGCTTTGCGCCTCCTCAGTTTTCTCTCCTGCGCAACGCTGCGATAGCGCCAGCGTCAACGCCACGGCCAGTGTAAGCGTTAGCGCCCGCTGCTTCACATCTACACATTGTTCCCTTTAGCGGGAGACGGTGTAATTTTTTTTAGCTAGACGTAAGAGGTAGGATTTCTTACAAAGGTCTTCGCAAAAGACATAGGAGCGGCTTTCGAGCCTACGTAGAAACTGTTCAGTAATATAAAGCAGCAGTAAGAGAGAGGTATCATGAGCGTATCTTGTGCAGGTTCAATTCATCGCCGCATTTTGACAGGGCCAGAATAAGAGAAGAGTCGTACACTTAGATATGTGAACACGTAAAACGAGAAAGTTTCGTCGCGCAGTTTATACGTGCTTATACTTTTCAGAAAACAATGCGCTGCAGGTCACTTCATCTTTGCAGCGTTTGCGTGAGCAAACAAACAAAACAAGCAACGTTGCGTCTCGGCCTGAAGTGACATGATCACACGTGCCTCGTGAATCGAGGCGCGCGTGCTGCGCGTTTAGCAAAGAAAAAAAACAGGAAAAAGACAGCGTTTGCGTGTTTCTCACATCGTTTTTTCGAAATAGTGACACAGAATCGATAGAGAAAAACGTTAGGAAGAGGATCCGCTGGCGCAGAAGACGTCATGGCAAGCTTCTACAGAACGGCACCGGTTGCTTGGAGAGCATAAAAGATTTGTCCGCGTTACTTACTAACGTGTATGGGAGCGAAAGCTACACAAAAGCGAGCGAGAATATGACCGGGCTTATATATGAGAATAGAAGGAAATTAAGTAGGGATCTGATTAGTGAAAGTTAATTAGACGATGATAATCGAAACAAACCGAGTATTGATTGAATGAAAGTGACATTAGTGACAGTTAATTAGCGATAGTTGATTAGTGAATATCGTACGTCAATGTGAAATACACAGTCATGTATTTGCACTCGATGGATTTCGCCTTCGAGTGGCCTCAGGCGAATTCATTACGAATTCCGAGCCTTTATTTTTTTTATCAAGTTTTGCCGGACGTTTTGCGTTAGGCGTACGTATTTCTAGCGAAAGGAGATATATTAACAATTACGTTAGCACTACAGTGGCAAACTCTCATCTCAAGCGCTGCCGCGGTAGTCTAATGGTTACAGCGACCGACTACAATGAGTTCGATGCGCAGTGTCGCCAAAAATTTTATGGAACAGCAGGTTGCACGGCCTGTAGTTATGTGTTGCGGGCACTCGTATCTTGAGAAGGTGCCCTTTCCGTTCTCTTCTTTGACTCCCCTTTCGAGCAAAAAGCGCTGTGGCATGCACCCTCATGGATTTCAGAAATGTTTTTTTTTCTTCTAACCACTACTACCGCAAGAGCGCCCAGTCCCGAAACCTAATTATCATACCTGGGCAATTACTTTTGACGTCTCTGGCTAATCGAGGACCAGTCAAGACATTACGATGTTTTAGAGAAAATCTAGACACACGCGGTGACCTAACTGCTTGCGACCAAGATGACGCCTTTGTTGGGACACGTTTTCGTGCTAGTTGGGTGGGATTCATTACACGCAGCAGCGCAAAACGGCAGGGGCAGACAGTAAATACACACAGCGCTGTGTATGCGTCTTGTCTCTTGGTCCCTGTCGTGTTGCGCACCTCCGTGTAATGGCTCTGTCAATGCTTATAAATAACTCTAGCAGGCTATCGAATTCTGAGCTGAGGGTCCCCGATTGTCCCAAGCAGGACAGCCTGGGAAAAGATTGCGGCAAATTCATTTGAGTCAGAGACGGCTACTCTTCTCTTGGTGACTGCACGGCAATGTTATACCCAAGTTGATTTTTTATCAACAGCAGTTACAGTACAGATGACATGTGTACAGACAAAAATCCGCGTATTTAGCTTGACTAGGTTTCTGCCCTTAATAGCAATTGGCAACACGTATGACCATGTACGAAAATACCACGCACATATACAAGTATATGTACAGCCACGGGCGAATGCTTGGTTATGCTGGTTGAAACTGAATACTTGAAATCCACATATTCGACAAGCACAATGTGTAGAAGCAATTTTATACAGAGGAGCTGTGCTATAAACTTATTTTTGCTGGTTTGTTCCATATTTCCCAACTTCTTGCTCAAGACTGTTCGTTGTAAAATGAAACACCTTCTGTGAATGCACGCATTTTGATTAATGTTGCATTCATTTTTGCGCAGTAGGAAGCATACTTGAGAAATATAAATAGGACAAAGAAAGTCAGCAAAGTTCTTATCAAAGTTACACTAAATGAAAAGCATTCACACACATTCGCCCTCTCTCTCTCTCTCTCTCACACACACACACAGCATAGTTTGTTGCTTCCCACTCTCATGCAATTTTTATACATCTTCATGGTTTGACAGCCCACGACAAAATATGAGAGAGCCCCCTCACAATGTCATGCTAGACGAGGGCAGTGTATCACAATATGGGGCATGTCTGCAAGATTACACAAAGTTCATTTACATAGTTCGGCTCATTCTTCACACAATAACAAGCAATGTTAGGTGACATGGACTGATAAATTGGCACAGCTCAGACAAATATTGGACAATACATAAATAAAACAATTCGCTGCTACTAAGCTCCTCGGCGCATGCAAACAATGCTGCTGTTGGCATATCAAGACCCATTGCTTTTCCTGAAAAGACTACTCACAACGTTCTCAAAGTCTGGACACCTGCAGAGTTCCCATACAGTAGTGTCTTATTTCGCTTGGAAAAATTTCAGTGCACTGCTGGGTAAGGACTGTTTGTAATGTATGTGACGTGATGCTTCAGTGCCCTGCATGTTTATCTTGCGGCTGGCCTCAGCTGCAATGTCCAGAGCACAAATTTACAGAATCACAGTCTATAATGTGCCACTACAATGTAATTGTGTTTCAGGTGCATAAATCAAGGACCGCAATAAAAAAAACTTAAGAACGTTTATCTTGAACAGTTTACAGAATGTTCAATACATTTACATGGAGCTTTGACAGCTTATCTGATTATAGTAGTAATGATAACAAGCACATCGTTACTTCCAGCTTCAAATTTGTTGGAAGTCGCCACCTTCAAGACTAGAGCACACCAGCAGCACTCTTATGGCCAAACCATGGTACAGATGCATCATAAGAGAGAAGTAAATGCATGGTATAGTTACACACCAAATGCAATGAGTACTTTCAGCAGTAATACGAGGAAAGCTGCATAGGTGATAAACAGTTGGCAGAGTATACAATTACATTAGGGAAGAAACCTATGGCAGCAAACACAGTATAAAAAACGGTTAAAACTTACACAGTACAAACAGAGAGGTCAACTGTTCAAGAGGACTGAGAGGCAACGGGATAACATTACACAGGTGCTAAAGCCTGGTGTTGGATATACTAGAAATAGCGACAATCCTCGTCTACCTAAATAATCCATGGAGAAGTTCTTTCCAGAGCATATACACACATGAAATCATGCTTGCTATACTAATGTGTCCTGAAGGAATATATCGACCAAGTGAAAAATTACCCGATTCAAAGGCCTGAATTTTTCCACTACCAACCATGAAAACACGATTTTGGTTGTCGACCATGGCTGCTGTTTCCCATGGCCGTGAAATGCAGTGACACGCAGGCACTTTGATTTACGTGCATGTTAAAAATTTCAGGTAGCTCGCATCAATTTGCGCACTACCACTACATTGTTTTTTACATTAATGTCATGATTTGGTACATTAAGTAAAGAATTTAATTCCCTTTCAATGCTAAGGTGCAAACGAACGGCTGAATGATGCAGTGCTCAGAAACTAAACTGCAGCTGTGTAGATTGTCACCATACAATGTACAACTGCTCCAGCCATCACAATGTATTCTTTTTGTTGACGTGCATTTTGAACAGCGGACACAGTCATTGGTAGACTTTATTTACTGGTTGGTCTTCTGCGCTCTGTTCGAGATACACTGTACATGACCATGGGGCACCTGATTCCGTGATACTGCTGGAACATAGAAAAATACAGATGATTGTTACAACCGTGCTTATGTGTAAGAGTATAAAGTTGATAAACATGCGCGAACTATAGCTGTCGTAATTTTAGGAGCCGATGACAAGTATGAAGAAACAATAGAAAAGAACAAAAAAAGTCTCATCATGGAGACATAAATAATGAAGACTGAAAAAAATTATTTTACAATACAAATGCATAACTACGATGTTCATATTGATGGCAAAGAACTTCTGCCCAAAAGTGAGGCATATAAGTCCATAAATTACATTCTATTTCGACTTCAAACTAAGTGCAAGAAGCAAACCAAAAGTGAGTTTACTATGTTACTCATGTTACGCTATGCTACAATACAACAGCTAATGTTCCTAACTTCAAAATTATGTAACATAGCCACCTCATCATGCAGTGCGCAGGAGCAATTTTGCAGACTAGAAAACACAAATCATTTGTGGATTATAATAGGGCTTGTTGCCCGCAGTTATTTTTCCTAATGAAGTACACTTTAAAAAATGCACTTCATTAGGAATCGTAAGCAACAAACGCACTCATTATCCGCAAATTCATGCTAATGGGCTCTTACGGCGGCCACAAACACTCACCATGATTATTATTGATGTCAGTACCATGCCGGACGGATAGGCTGTGTCCTGCCCAGAACACCAAAGGTGCGCTCTATGATTTCTCTTGCACGGGTGGCGGCTGCACTGTACTGCTGCTCAGCTAGGCCAGCCACAGACAGCAGGGAAAGCATCCATGGCTTTCAGGCATACCGAGAGTCACATTTAGAGATCAACAAGCGTGTACTTGGGTCACATATGATTTGTAGAAATAAACGCATCACTGTGTAATTGTGCTGAGAACATCTAAGGCAGAAATACAACATGCTACAACATTGAAAAAAAAGACAAGCTATGTAAGGTAAAATGCGCATTTACTGCCCTTGTGTGGCCTGAGGCTTGAACTATTGGCGAGTTTCTTTGAGAGAACAGAAGTAGGGGCGTCGTGCAGTGAGGAGTGAAGGCCAAGGCACTAAGAGCAGGGCCACTCGATCTGCCACTGGAATGCGGCAGGAGTCTGGAGAGCAGGTGAGAGGTTGACGAGTGGGTAGAAATATACCATGTGACCAAAACATAGGAAGGCCCGGCACTCTCTATCGAAGGGCGGCAAAATACGCCTCAAATCTCTCAGTCCCTTGTTCGCCATAGTTACATGTTTGTGCGCATCCAGCAAACGTAGCAGTGTACACTTCGTAGTGTCAAACACCAGAGATCTCAGTCTACACATGGTTGCTACACTTGCCGCGGCGCTCACCAGCTAAAGCAAAATTAAAACAAATACAGAGAATGTGACGTTTAAAAGTCACGTGACTCTCGTCGTACTGCGCCTACTCCGCTTTTCAGGCGAGAGCACTACACACTGCTCCTGCCTGCTCTCAGAGCAGCAAAAGCGCTGTCGCTCTATCGCTGGATGACAGTGCTCTCACTCCTGTTCGACCACTGAAACCCGCCAGCTCTGAAGAGAGCACTTTCAGCGTACTTTTGAGTGCTGCTGTTCTCCCAATGGAATTTGCCATATAGCTCTTTCTCCCTACAAGTTTTGAACAGCCAAGCGACTTTCACTCACTTGCTATTTCCATGCAGAGCACTTGAACCACTGAGCAAGTCACAAGCTCAGGAGCTCTATAAGTAATGAAAGTATTTGCGCTATTTCAAAATCACAAGCTTTTCAGTCTCACATGTATTTAGTTAAATTCATAAGCTGCAGACTTCACACTTTCGACATTGTCAGTTATCTTGCAGTTTGCTTCTTCTTAAAAGTCTAATTGGCATCGCTGTGTGAGTATACAGGCATCCACTGTTAGCAACGGTATTTGGGTCCTCAATGTGTGCACATGAAGTGGTGTTTACTTCACCATCTGCACTTAAAAAATAACTAGCCTAGCAACCAACCATGAAGCAGTTTTGTGCCCTCGAAGCTCCCCGGCAGAGCGCAGTCCACCCAGATGAGGCTGCCACTTCGAGGTCTGCTGTACGATGACACCCCCCACCATTGCAAAATACTTGCACGTTTGGGGAGCACAAGTCCTTCCTATTTCTGTACGGGTGCTCCAAGTCATGAGGAGGCTTGTTTTGTCAGTGCGTGCAATCGATGTATCCCAGGACCTTGGGAAAGTCTGCAATCTGTGAAGAGGTCAAAAAAGATACGTTCAAAAAAACCAGCATCAAAATCGCTTTTAATACATATTTGGCAGTAACACAAAGCTATCGTCAAAGCTATCAAATATGCTATATTCACTTTGGAACAAACTGAATCCCCATGTAAGCTTTGCATACAGAATTCTGGTTTGAGCTAGTTGGTACTGGTTCATAACTGAGGATACTTTTGGCGAAAAACGAACGAGGACATATAACACAAAAGAACAGGAAGTTCGGTACCCGTCCTGTTCTTTTGTGTTATGTGTTCTCGTTCGATTTGCGCCAAAAGTATACTCAGCTTTGCATACAGCAATATACGGGTCCTGGTAAAGTATAGGGCTACCACAGCGGTAATCTTCTATAGAACTAATTTTGAAAAATCAAGGCAATTCCTGAAAAAGTGCTACATGACTACTGAAAAATAAATTCGCATCAAATATTCACCTCTGCACTAACAAGTGTGGTAGACAGGCTCCTCTTAATAATCAAATAAAAGCCTGCTTAAATCAAACTATAAATACTGCTGACGTATTTGCCTATATATATATATATATATATATATATGTATATATATATATATATATATGTATATATATATATATATATATATATATATATATATATATATATATAGCAGCACATTTTTTTATACTGGAACTCAGTATGGGGTAACATTACATCTGCTGGGCTGAAAAAAGCTTACACACGTTATAGTACTACGCGAATAGCAACGAAATTAGCTGCGCAAGTTCAACTCACCGGTAACAGAACGATTAGCAGCCGTCAGTGTCATCAGGAATGGAATGCGCTCTGCGGCAAACAGGCAAGTGGACTGGAAGCTGCCGTTGACGTAGAAATGCAAGGCTTGCGAGCCGTGTCCGTCTACTGGTAAAGCGTGAGACCTCGCCATGAGCCGCTGTAGTGAAGGCTCCAGTGTCGTGCATAACGACGTGTCTGATGGACTCGAATACCTGTAGTTAGCAGGCGCTGGTCTACGACGTCACCCAAGGCAAGGCACCGGTGGAAAGTGTGTTCTTTCGGGAGGCAAGCGTGACTGACGTTCACGGGCTCTCGCTGCCAGGTAGAACTCAAAATTTTCACCGAAGAACAGTCAAGGCGTGCTGCCAAAGCAGCCTCACTTACAAGAGAATGTATCGGCTCGCGACTTCGATTCGACGCATTACGACGTTCGGACTACGATGAGCACAAAAAGCCGAAATAACGAGTTAAAAAAATAATACGCGAAGCCCAGCGCCAAGTCCTTAAAGCACTCGTAAAGAACAATCGCAACTTCACAGGGCAAAACACAGTCATCAACGCTGTCTTTTAATCTTCTGTCACACGAGCGCAGCCTCTTTACAAGTCTTGGAAATGTCAACACAGCACCAATGTCCACAACACACATTGTTTCACTTTCAAACACTGCCTTTTCCTGGACTGCTCACGAGAAAATAGCAGCGCACGGGCTAACCAGCGGCCAAGCAATAACCGAATACAGCACGTAATTCATACGTTACCGTACGCACTCGGGATCACTCAAATAACGTGCCAAAGCGCTGTCAATTCGAAATGCCGCACTGCACCCAACTGAGAAACTGGAAAGCGAAGCAAACGAACTGTCACCGAAACTCGAACACACATTGCAGGCTCCTCGAGTGCTAGTTGCCGTCGATACACAGGCGCCCATCGCCGCTTCATAAACACACCGAGGCACAAGCTTCGCTACGCCTCACCGTACACCGAGAGAGACTGCCGTTGGTTTTCACCCGGCTTACACGCACCGTCCAGTCGAAACACATCCAGTCGAACGCTGAAGGAAGTCAAGCGAGAAGGTTTGTGAAAATTGGCACCCACACGCATACACTGTTTACAAAGCCATGTTGTTTTGGCGAACTACGCAGCAGGAGCAAGCGCTAAGAAAACTCGTAGAAAGCTCTTGGGCGTTTTTGATGGCGAGATAAAAATTACACCATCTCCCGCTAAAGGGAACCATGTGTAGATGTGAAGCAGCGGGCGCTAACGCTTACCCTGGCGGCGGCGTTGACGCTGGCGCTCATCGCAGCGTTGCGCAAAAGAGAAAACTGGGGAGGCGCAAAGCAGGCAGTGATGGAGCAGTGTTTCCTACTGGAACATGCCAATCGCTGCTAATGGGCAATGAGAGACAGAATACTCCGACTGGACACAGAGACCCGCACTCCGCTTTTAGTTAACGCGCACGCTGCGAATTTTTATTGTTCAACAACGCACAGGAGAAATCTCCCACCGGCACCACCTTGGAGGTCAAGATCCATTGCCATATATACGGGGTGGCCAGTGAACGGTTGTGCAGCGCGAGCAGTCGGTTTTTTCAACCAAGAAACTCGCTAGCAGACGCTGCCTGCGTCGGCGTCACGAGGCGAGAGAGGGGGGAGCGTAGGAGAGGAGAGAGAGAGAGGGGGGGGACGCGCATGCGCAGTGGGGTGTGGACGCTGTGGGCAGGGACGCCTAGAGGAGAGAGGGGGGGGGAGCGTAGGAGAGGTGAGAGAGGGGGGGACGCGCATGCGCAATGGGGAGTGTGGACGCCGCGGGCAGGGATGCCTAGAGGAGAGAGGCGGGAGCGCAAGAGGGGAGAGGGGAGGCGCATGCGCAGTGAGGGTGTGGTTGCCGCGGGGAGGGATGCCTAGAGGAGAGAGAGAGGGAGAGGAGGTTTTTATTTGTATTTTTTTGAAAGGGTTTGCGCATGCGCAGTAAGGGTGGTCACGCGGGCACACCACCACCGGATTAAGCTTCGCCATAAGATGCTTCACATCTAAAATTGCTCTTATCTGCGAGGGGGAAGATATGACGAATACGACAGGGCCGCACGATGAAAGAAGTGTTTTGGCAACGTCATAAGATGGCCTAATGTAGAGAATACTGCTTCCCAACCAATCACAATGCGCCTCTCGCCCAAGCCGTCGTCTGCTAGCATTTGTCGTCTGCTACAATGGGCTTCTGCAGCGGGGATTTCGTTGTGGCTACACTTTGATTTCCGGGCCAATCTGTCGCTTCTTAGAGCAAAATACATATCAGCGGACGAAAACAGCGTTAGTTTATTTGCTCACGCCAGGTTAAATGGCAGCTCAAAGTCAAAGAGGCATGAATTCGGTAATATAGTTTGCTTGTATATACTGGAGAATTGCGAGCTTTCGCACACGTTTGCGGTGTCATTTCAAATTACTGGAGCCATTTCTTTCTGACTGCTTTCTCTACAAACGCGTTCCATTTCGGTTTCTCAACAGTGAAGGTCGAAAAGCTGGATATGTTTGTAATTTCATACAGAATCGTGAAAATGTCTAATATGCTGTGATTTGCAATGTACGAGCCCGCCCTGGATTGGTGCAACGTGCATAGCGACAGCTGCATTTCCCCTCTCCCCACGTGTAGGGTAGCAAACTGGACGCAGTCTAGTTAACCTCCCTACCTTTCCTATATTCATTCTCTCTCTCTCTCTCTCTCTCTCAGACAACGTGCCTATTGGGTAGTTAAAGCCAATACAACTGGAGAAGTTGTGAAACCACGTAATAGGCCTTCATAACAGCTAACTGAAATCTCCCGTTCATTTTTATTTTCAATAGCGAGCAGCTGATGTCGTCCTCTGAACCTCTTTGGTGGTACTTTCCACCAATGCTGCGTACATCATCATACGCTGGACCACTCATTGGAGGAAGTGGGACGCAGCACAACAGCATAACAAGAAATGTTGACCAAATAGCGCGCCGCTTTCGACTTCACCGACCATTCACGTAGTACTTTGGTTTTAGTCCAACCACGAGTCTTTGCTTGCATAATTTTTCGCTCCGGACAACCAATAAGCTTCCTTAATTACTGCGACACCAAGCTTATTGGACGAGTGCGAGTGTCAATACTGTCCACTGCGTACAAAGCAAACAACGCACGAAACTCAAAGCGCCAAAATAAAATATACCAGCAATCATTTTCAGCTATCTAGCTGAAAATCAGCCACGGTGCCCAAATACCCCACCGACGTTGCATGTTCTAAACAGCCATATTGTTCATAAGAGTGGTCCGGACCACTCCTAGCATTTCCTCGTAGCCACGCTATTTCTGCGGAACTTTTTTCCTTCGTGAATCCACTTACGAGCCTTTTTCGGTGACGTCAGCAAATATAGCAAGTGCATCACCATCACTGGCATGTTCCTGAACACTCGCAGCGCGCTTTATCGCAGCGGCCGATGTGATAACCATGGCCTCTTACGAGGTTTTTTTGGCTTCGTGAATCGACTTACGCGACAAAATTTCTCTTGCGCGAAAATTTGATCGTAAGTGAGCTTTGTGAATTCGGCCCTCGTACTTGTTTCTGCGGTATTAATTATGCAGCGTACAAATATCTACGCAGAGTGATGAGAACTTTCACGGAGGATGTCATGTGGCCTGCCCTTTTCTGAGTGCACACGCTGGAGCTTTCGAATAATTCTGGAACATCTCTGCTTAGAGCACGACAGTTGCGGTGTCCGTGGCAAGAAATTTACGTTTCCCTTATCCCACAAAAAACACAAGACAATGTCCTTTGGAGTTGGCTTAGAGCTTGCATGCACCAAACGTCACACCTTCGACCACAAGCATCGATTCGTTCAAATGTGGTCTGCCCCTAAACCGATAATGAGGAAGATCAGGTGGTTGACAGATATTCTTAACAATGAGTTGTGCCATGTGTGTCAGACAAATATCTTCTCCTGATCCAATTACGTAGAAGTTTAAACATTTAAATTTGCATCTCTAGAATAAACAACGTTTCTGCTCTTGATATGCGCTGTGGGTATTATTGCATTTGGGCGCATGCGTACATTTACATTTACTGCGTGATTTTCTGATAATAATGATATATTCAGCAATAATGATATTATTTCGCATTCGTATATGATATACCCATATGTATTAGCCAGCTGCTTATTAAGCGATAATTTGAAACACTTCTTTGGGTTTTGCGAGATGTACGCTAAACTGACTTAACGCTGTGTATGGCGAGCGGTTTGTACAACTATTTTGACTACTCTTCGCCGCCAGGAGCGATGTTGTTTCTCCGCGCACTTGTTTCCTCCCTTCATCAGCTTCCCTAATTTGTCAACTTCACGCTTTGTCAGTATGCACGTTTCCATCGATGATCCGACATTTGTAGGTGAACAATATGGCAAATAGCCCTCTAAGAAATAGACGACTGGTATTTATTATCACATAACACAGTTTGATACGCACGAATTATACAGGAAATTGAAGTGCACGAGCA
>JALIZH010018694.1:0-39839 GCA_030522465.1 Rhipicephalus appendiculatus | reverse complement strand
GACCAAGGTCGCACTAGAAAGTGTGTCCGAAGGCCACTAGTATAAGATCGGCTGGTAATGTTTGTGTTGTTGTTGCCAGGCTTGTATGTGCCGCTGTTGAGAAGAGGACGAGGACGAGCTCGCGGAAAAGGCGATATATATATATATATATATATATATATATATATATATATATATATATATATATATATATATATATATATATATATATATATATCAGATTCGAATTTATTGTAAGTAGTACAAAGGTTACATTGTGATAACATACAGAAGGAGGTCCCGAAGTCAGAGACTGCAATGGGACCTCCTTTTCAAAATAAATGAGAAATGTAGGTTGCAGCTTAATTAAACATATATACATTATACAATGTGTAAATAAAAATAATTAAAATTCAACGGAAATAAATTAGACGAGAAAAAATAAGAGTACACAAAGTAACACGGCCGAGGTCATCGAATAATAATATACAATGAACACGATTATGAAGATACTTATGAATCAGGGATTGCGAGAATACAATCTTTTAAATGTTTTTTGAAATCGTGCATTTTTGGTGTTTTGATTTCGATGGGTATGGAATTCCAAACAGTGAGGGATGAGAAAAGAACACTCTGCTTGCCATTATTAGTATTTATTTTGGGTAAAACAATGTTGTTATTGCGTGCAAACCTTGTACTATTATTATTTGTTAGATAGGAACGGGGTATCACACCATCGCATCGTTTTAAGGTAATTTCTTTGAAGAAGAATTTTGTAAGGCTATACGTAACGAGTTTCGAAACTGAAAAAAATACGGTTAGATTTTAATAGGTACGCGGCTTTGAGATTAAATGCACTAAACTTAATTATTCTAATAGCTTGGTTTTGTAGTACTTGTAATGAATTTAGATGTGTCATGTAAGTATTTCCCCAGCACGCGATGCAGTAGTTGATGTGTGAATCAACAAATGAAAACTATAGGAACAGTAAAAATTTCAGGCTTGAACATGTATTGTGATTTTAGAAGAATTCGGATCCCGTAGGCAATCTTTTGTTTTACTTTGGATATGTGATTGATAAATTTTAAATGGTTGTCGAGTTCAACGCCTAGATAATAACAACAGGAACTTGTTGGGATAGAAGTAGCTCCATGTATATATATACACACACATTATGTGCCTAGACAGGTATTGAAAATTGTCAAAATAATGGAAAAGTGACAGTTGCGAGCTTTGCGGGCTTCCTTCACAATCGCTTTTCCTGTAGCGGCAGGCATATTAGGATGGTTCAAGACATTATTTGTACATTAAATAAATGTGTTAATTTATGTCTTTAATTAGTGTAGCTAGGTCGTTACGTCAAATGGTACAATTGTAGTTTTTCAGGTGAAGAACTGATCGCAGCTTTGAGATATAGAAAAAGCAGCCGCTTGTGTCGTAAGAAAATTTAATCAGACTGCACGGTGAAACCAAAACCGACGCACCAATGAGCACAACCAGCGTAGGAGCAGAATGACGTCCCTGTTCAAGATAACGACTACAGATGTGTAGTTCTTCCGCGTTCGTTTACTCATGTGCTTCACGCGTGCTATAATTGCAAGCGCAGCCTGCACACCACCCAACGAGGCCAGTTGGTGGTTGATATAACAACGCTCACTCATTCTGGAAGTCTCACGAATATGGCAGTCGCGATCTTCCGCGTTTCGGTTTTGGTAACACCGCTGTTCACTGGTTTCACCGCGTTTCTGTTTCGGTTTCACTGTTCATTCAGCTAACTTTCGCAATTAGTTCGCAAATAATCTCGTTCGTCCCCTTACGATCTCTGATGCTACAGAAGAAGTAATTTTTAAGGCACCAAAATATCTGATTGACCGGAACTTTGAGCATCTGGGATACGTTTGTTAAAACAGCCGGTATGTGTATATCCCCTTCAGTCACGGCGTACACAATTGTGTACGCGAACTTCGGAGGCGCGTGACGCGGCACCTGTTTCTTGAAATGGACTGAAACTCAATGTGCACATTCCTACAGGCTTCCTGATTGGAGAACTAGTGATCATTTAGCTTATAGTGCTACGTATTGCTCCAGAGGATCACTTTGCTGGAGACACTACCATGCTCGACGGTCGTTCGACGTGCCGCGTTCCAGGAGCAACGTCAAGAGTATTTTTTTCTCCGCTCCAAACGAATACAACCAAAAAACAAACTGTGCATGCATTTCGGGCCTAATAGGTGATTCTTTTTATGTAAGTATTGAAGCTGACTGATTGCAGAATAATTAGATAATTAGTTACATGCTAATTTACGTTAATTAATATAACTCACGCAAAACAACACATTCTTTCATTTTCTTTCTTGGAATGTAATACTGAGTGCCTTGGAATTATGCCATGCGAATTTGAAGCATTTGCAGATGCGCATCTGAATTCGTGATTGAAGGGATATATATATATATATATATATATATATATATATATATATATATATATATATATATATATATATATATATATATATATATATATATACTCGCCGTAATGGCAACAGGCGGCGCTGACTGACGCTCCCACGTTTAAATGAACATATGTACCCTATAAAGTGGACGGAGGGATGACCGTCACCGTAGCTCAGTGGTAGAGCATCGGACGCGTTATTCGAAGGTCGCAGGTTCGGATCCTGCCGGTGACAAGTTATCTTTTTCGTCCACTTCTCTTTCTTCACATTTGCATTACAATTACTTCTAGTAACGTCCCCTATACTTTCCTTGGCATCTTTGTCTGTTAGTTCTCATTAATAATGTGTTTAACAAAGCAAACGAGCCCTTAAGTTCACACTCCTTTCCTTAGTTCATAACGAGGGTCTCGTTCTGGCAGACTTTGTTGCCTTCAGGTGGTATGCGAGGGATTATTAGTCAGCTGCCAGCTCGTAATAAGATCACGTGCTACGTGACGCCTACTGGCAAAAAGAGTGTTTCACACTCGCCGTAATGGCAACAGGCGGCGCTGACTGACGCTCCCACGTTTAAATGAACATATGTACCCTATAAAGTGGACGGAGGGATGACCGTCACCGTAGCTCAGTGGTAGAGCATCGGACACGTTATTCGAAGGTCGCAGGTTCGGATCCTGCCGGTGACAAGTTATCTTTTCGTCCACTTCTCTTTCTTCACATTTGCATTACAATTACTTCTAGTAACGTCCCCTATACTTTCCTTGGCATCTTTGTCTGTTAGTTCTCATTAATAATATATATATATTGTCACGTGGTCGTGACGTCGACGAAGGCAGAAGTCGGTAGGTCCAAAATGAAACTGTTTATTAGGCCGAACTTGTGGCCGGTAAACAGAAAGTCAGATTACAGCAATACACACTGCACTGATAGCGGCGAACAGAGCGTCGGCCGTCGATGAACTGAACATCGTTGGAACGCGCCGGCTTTTATAACTCACGCGTCGAACATTCTTGTCTTATCTCTGGTCGTCGCGCAAGCTCTCGAATAATCTTGGGTGTTCGCGTCTTGCGCGCAATCTTAACAAAATGATCTACTAGAATCGTGAACCTTCTCGAACACTGCAGGCGCGGTTTGTTCACAGTCTTTGTGGGCGTAAACCGAATACAGTAAAAGAAACGCGCGTGGCAATGTCCCCCTCTGAAAAGGCATCGTCCCGATGCTTAGAATAGAACACAGGGTAAAAATACATGCAACAATAGAACACATGGTAAAAATACATGCAACAATAAATAGCGACAATAAATCAAGAAAGTTCAGTAAACAATACGCACAAGAAAGTCCAATGAAAGAAAAAAGAAGTACAGTCCTCAGGTTCACTACCGCGCGTAAAACGGCTTGAGGCGCACGACATGGACGACTTCAGGTCGCGCACGGCGCCGTTGAGAGTTCGAAATGCCGTCGGGGACAACCTCGTAGTCGAGTGTGCCGAGACGACGAAGCACCCTGTACGGTCCGAAGTATCGTCGCAGAAGTTTTTCACTCAGTCCACGTCGTCGTATCGGCGTCCACACCCAAACGCGTTCGCCGGGCTGGTATTCCACGAACCGTCGTCGAAGGTTGTAGCGGCGGCTGTCAGTCGTCTGCTGATTCTTGATCCGCAGGCGGGCGAGCTGTCGTGCTTCTTCGGCGCGCTGTAGGTAGGCGGTTACGTCGATGTTTTCCTCGTCGGTCATGTTTGGTAACATGGCGTCGAGCGTCGTTGCCGGACTCCGTCCGTAGACCAACTTGTATGGCGTGATCTGCGTCGTTTCTTGCACGGCCGTGTTGTATGCGAAGGTCACGTACGGAAGGATGGCGTCCCACGTCTTGTGTTCGACGTCGACGTACATGGCCAGCATGTCGGCGATGGTCTTATTTAGACGCTCGGTCAGGCCGTTGGTCTGTGGGTGGTAGGCGGTGGTCCGGCGGTGACTTGTTTGGCTGTACCTCAGGATCGCCTGAGTTAGGTCCGCAGTAAAGGCCGTACCTCTGTCGGTAATGAGGACCTCTGGGGCGCCATGACGCAGTACGATGTTCTCGACGAAGAACTTTGCTACCTCGGCGGCACTGCCCTTGGGCAGGGCCTTTGTCTCGGCGTAGCGGGTGAGGTAGTCAGTAGCTACGACGATCCATTTGTTTCCGGAATTCGACGTCGGGAACGGCCCCAGTAAGTCCATGCCGATTTGTTGGAACGGCCGGTTAGGTGGCTCAATGGGCTGCAGCAGTCCGGCTGGCCTAGTCGGTGGTGTCTTCCGTCGCTGACAATCTCGGCAAGTCCTCACGTAGTGAGTGACGTCGGCAGTGAGGCGAGGCCAGTAGTACTTTTCTTGTATCCTTGCCAGCGTACGGGAAAATCCAAGGTGTCCAGCCGTCGGGTCGTCATGCAAAGCATGCAGAACTTCTGGACGTAATTCCGAAGGTACTACGAGGAGGGAGTCGGCCCGAAGTGGCGAGAAGTTTTTCTTTAGAAGAACGCCGTTGCGCATGAAAAACGACTCCAGCCCTCGTCTGAATACCTTTGGAGCCACAGTGGCTTTGCCCTCGAGGTATTCCATAAGGCCCTTAAGTTCCGGATCGGCGCGCTGTCGCTCGGCGAAGTCGTCGGAACTTATGGTTCCCAGGAAGCCGTCATCATCCTGGTCGTCCAGCGGCGGTGGGTCGACGGGGGCACGAGACAGGCAGTCGGCGTCAGAGTGTTTTCTTCCGGACTTGTAAATGACGGTAATGTCGAATTCTCGAAGTCTCAGACTCCATCTTGCGAGGCGACCGGAAGGGTCCTTCAGGTTAGCTAGCCAACACAAGGCGTTGGTGGTCGCTCACAACTTTGAAGGGCCTGCCGTAGAGGTAGGGGCGAAACTTTGACGTTGCCCAGACGATGGCAAGGCACTCCTTTTCTGTTGTGGAATAGTTGGCTTCCGCCTTGGATAGCGACCGGCTAGCATAACTGATAACCCTTTCCACGCCGGCAGTTCTCTGGACAAGAACGGCGCCGAGTCCTACGCTACTTGCGTCGGTGTGGATTTCCGTGTCGGCGTGCTCGTCGAAATGCGCAAGTATTGGAGGCGTCTGCAGGCGTCGTTTCAATTCTTGAAATGCTTCGACTTGCGCCGCTCCCCACTTGAATTCCACGTCATTTTTCGTGAGCTGAGTTAGTGGCTCGGCGATGCGTGAAAATTCCTTGACGAAGCGTCTATAATAGGCGCACAAGCCGAGAAATCGTCGAACGGCCTTCTTGTCGGTGGGCGGCGGGAAGGCAGCGATTGCAGCTGTTTTTCGCGGGTCGGGGCTAACTCCAGACTTGCTGATTACGTGACCCAAGAATAGAAGTTCCTCATATGCGAAGCGGCACTTTTCTGGCTTCAGGGTGAGTCCAGAGGCCTTGATTGCTTGAAGTACAGCTTCAAGGCGCCGGAGATGTTCGTCGAAGTTTGAAGAAAAGACAACGACGTCGTCCAAGTACACAAGGCAGGTCTGCCACTTCAAGCCGGCCAGTACAGTGTCCATAACACGTTGGAACGTCGCAGGTGCCGAGCAAAGACCGAAGGGCATGACTTTGAACTCGAAGAGACCGTCTGGTGTGATAAAGGCAGTCTTCTCTCGGTCTCTCTCGTCGACCTCGATTTGCCAATAGCCGGTCTTGAGGTCCATCGACGAAAAATACTTCGCGTTGTGGAGTCGGTCCAGGGCGTCGTCGATACGTGGGAGAGGATACACGTCCTTCTTCGTGATTTTGTTCAGGCGGCGATAATCGACGCAGAAACGGAGGGTTCCGTCCTTCTTCTTCACTAAAACCACGGGTGACGCCCACGGACTCTTTGAAGGCTGGATGATGTCGTCGCGTATCATTTCGTCGACTTGTTGCTTTATGGCCTCGCGTTCCCGCGTTGAAACTCTGTACGGGCTCTGACGTAGTGGCCTGGAACTTTCGTCTGTTATGATGCGGTGTCGTGCGACCGGGGTCTGTCGAACTCTTGACGACGACGAAAAGCAGTCGTTGTATTGCAGGAGCAGGGTTTTGAGCTGTTCTTGTTTATCCGTCGGAAGGCTCGGATTGACGTCGAAATGTGGTTCGGAACCTCGAATTGTCGAAGCAGGTTCGGCAGCATCGAATAGGCGAAAGCATTGCTGGCGGCCACGCATTCGTCGATGTAGGCGACCGTCGTACCAATGTTGAGGTGCCTATATTCGTGGCTGAAGTTTGTCAGCACTACCTTTGCTTTACCGTCACGCAGCTCGGCTATACCTCTTGCGACGCAAATTTGACGGTTCAGGAGTAGGTGCTGATCGCCCTCGATGACGCCTTCAAGGTTCGCAGGGTTTCCGGTGCCGACGGAAATAATGACGCTGGAGAGCGGCGGAACGGTCACCTGCTCCTCTATCACATTCAATGCGTGGTTCCCTGGCGTCGCGAGGGGGTAGGAGCGCCTTGTCTGAGGTTAGTGTTATCGACTCAGACCTTAGGTCGATGACGGCGCCGTGGTCACTTAGGAAGTCCATTCCAAGTATCACATCCCTGGAGCAGTTTTGTAGGATTACAAAGCTCGCAGGATAAGTCCGGTTACTGACGGTGACTCTTGCCGTGCAGACTCCAATCGGCGTTATCAGGTGGCCTCCAGCTGTCCGGATTTCGGGTCCACTCCAAGCGGTCTTTACTTTCTTCAGCTTCGTCGCGAAAGACCCACTGACGACGGAATAGTCGGCTCCAGTGTCGACGAGAGCGGTGACGTTGTGGCCGTCGAATATTACGTCGAGGTCGCTGGTTCGTCGTCGTGCGTTGCGGTTGGGCCGCGGCGTCGGGTCACGGCTACGACGGTTTGTACCGCTGCTTCGATGTTGCTCCGTCAGGTCATCTTCAGGCCGCGAAGTTTCGACGTCACGGCTGCGTCCGGGTTGCGGCGGGTTCTTGAGGTCTCGTCGCGGCGTCGTCGTCGGCGGCGGAGGATCTTCGGTAGTTCGTCGTACAGCAACCGCACCTCCATCGGTTGCTGCCCTTAGTTTTCCGAGGCTAGGAGATCGGCCCCGGTTTGGGCCAGCGTACTGCCGGCGGTGCGGTGACATGTAGCGGCCAGGCGACGGCGAGCGGGATGGTCGTCGGGGTGTCCACTGAGCTCCTGCGAGGTAGTCGGCGATGTCGCGTGGTCTTTCACCCCGCTGTGGACGCGGCGCGTCGATGGCGAAACCACGCAGTCCCATCTGGCGGTACTGGCAGCGGCGGTAAGTGTGGCCGGCTTCTCCGCAGTGGTAGCATAGTGGGCGGTGGTCGGGGGGCACGCCAGATGTCGGTCTTCCTGCGCGTGTAGCGCTGGCTGACAGGTGGGTGAGATGGCGGCGGTGGTGGCGGCGGCGGCGTCTCGCGACGGTAGCGCGGCTGTGCGGCGTCCTGACGGGGGGCGTAGGGGAGGTGCACTACGTCGGGCTGCAGCAGCGTAGCTCATGGCTTGCAGCTGCGGCTCTGGAGGCTGCGGAACGCCCAGTGATTGCTGGATCTCCTGGCGTACGACGTCTGCGATGGAATCCACCTGATGCTGAGCTGAAGGTAGAATTTTTCGCAGCTCCTCTTGCACGATCGCTCGGATCGTCTCACGCAGGTCGGCGGTTCCTAGCACTTGGACGTCCGCGTAGCTTGTAGCCGAGAAGCTGCGGTTGTATTGCCGTGTCCGCATCTCGAGCGTTTTCTCGATGGTCGAGGCTTCGGATGCGAATTCGGCGACCGTCTTCGGCGGGTTCCTGATCAATCCGGCGAAGAGTTCTTGCTTCACACCCCTCATAAGGAAGCTCACTTTCTTCTCTTCGGTCATGTTGGGGTCGGCGTGGCGAAACAAGCGGGTCATCTCCTCCGTGTAGATCGAAATGTTTTCGTTAGGAAGTTGCACGCGTGTCTCCAGGATAGTTGCAGCACGTTCCTTGCGGACGACGCTCGTGAAGGTGCCTAGGAACGTCGTCCGAAAGATATCCCAGGTTTGTAGCGCCGATTCTCTGTTCTCGAACCACGTCCTCGCCGCGTCTTCTAGGTAGAAGTAGACGTGGCGGAGTTTTTCTTCGGTGTCCCAGCTGTTGAAGGCAGCGACTCGTTCGTAGGTCTCCAGCCAGCTTTCTGGGTCTTCAAGTGATGATCCCCGGAAAGTCGGTGGCTCCCTTGGCGGCTGCATCACGATCGCGGGAGGTGGCGCAGGGGCTGTCATCGTTGCCGCTGTCGTGGTCATGGTCTTGGTCTTGCGAATCTTGTCGGGTAGAGGGCCGTACTCCGGCTGTAGACCTTGTTGCCTACGGCTAACTCGCTGGTCGTGGTTGGCGTCGACGTCTCCTTCACGACTGGGGCTGGGTTCACGACTTGACGGGGGTGTCCGGTACATGAACGAAGCAGCACCTCCACCAGATGTCACGTGGTCGTGACGTCGACGAAGGCAGAAGTCGGTAGGTCCAAAATGAAACTGTTTATTAGGCCGAACTTGTGGCCGGTAAACAGAAAGTCAGATTACAGCAATACACACTGCACTGATAGCGGCGAACAGAGCGTCGGCCGTCGATGAACTGAACATCGTTGGAACGCGCCGGCTTTTATAACTCACGCGTCGAACATTCTTGTCTTATCTCTGGTCGTCGCGCAAGCTCTCGAATAATCTTGGGTGTTCGCGTCTTGCGCGCAATCTTAACAAAATGATCTACTAGAATCGTGAACCTTCTCGAACACTGCAGGCGCGGTTTGTTCACAGTCTTTGTGGGCGTAAACCGAATACAGTAAAAGAAACGCGCGTGGCAATATATATATATACATGTGTGTGCCGTCCACGCAGGTGGACGAAGGCGTAGCCTCTATACTTGCACATTTGTCATGTTGATGTAGCGTGAAGACTGTTTCAAGAAATTTCACCGACTAAGTAAAGACCGTAATTGTTATTTTTAATAAATCATGATGTTTATTGCCGTGCAAGCGAGGACATATGCAAAAGAGAAGAACGAGCATAGTTTTGTGCGAAAAGTGCATGTGCTCTTTCTAAAGAATCAGATACAATTAAGCAGTTGGAAGCGCATGAGAAAGTGTCTTGACTGTTGAGCCCTTATGCACCCACTGTAATACATTGTAATAGTGCAACTTGGGAACCAATTGACATTTGATAATGAGTTTTTAATGCGTCGTACTTAAATTATTCTTTCTGTATAGTCGGGTTTGAAAGAGGCTCACTGCGGGAGGTTATAGTGAACTTACTGTGTATGTGTCACTGCTTATGGTTCATCATGAATGAACATGAAAACGGGCGTCCTATAACGCAGAAATTCTCCATGCTTGAGTTTGTCCAGCTCATAGTTAAATGTGCGCGATCAAAGAATAGAGTAATGCGTCACTATAGGAGGGCTATATGATTCACAGAAAAAAACATGGTTGATCCCTCCGTCATAGGAATCGGTATAACACGAAAGTGAAACGTTTCCTTACAGAAGTAGTTGAATGTTTTCTGTACTTTGATATCAGAGAGCTTGCACAATGTCTATTGGTGTTTAACTGTTATAGCACCGTTTAACGCGGATGAATCCACGTTGACGCTTGGTGGTACATCTGTATCCTGACGAATAATGTCCATGATCAATGATTAAACAAACCCTTGTGGTCATAGATGCTTGTGGTAGCTGTATGGTGAGAGCGGAATCAGAGAAAGCGGTGTGACAGCCAGAAGAGCCCCACTGATAGGACGCCGGACTTGGGCTAAGGTCGCCTACTCGTGGCATGTTAGAAATATTGAACACAACTGCCCGACTAGAGGGAAACGCAACGCGCGTCCGGTCTTCCCCGTTGCCCGGCTCCAATTTTTTCGCGAAGCGAGCGTAAGTTGGGAACGCGGAGTTACGTAGACACGCGAAGCACTCGCGCGTCGCATAGCTATTTTAGATGTGAACCATCTTATGGCGAAGCTTAATCCAGTGGTGGTGTGTGGCGTGACCACCCCTTACTGCGCATGCGCAAGCCCTTTAAAAAAAATAAAAAACCTCCTCTCTCCCTCTATCTCCTCTAGGCATCCCTCCCCGCGGCAACCACACCCTCACTGCGCATGCGCCTCCCCTCCTCTCGCCCCTCCTACGCTCCCCCCTCTCTCCTCTAGGCATCCCTGGCCGCGGCGTCCACACTCCCATTGCGCATGCGCGTCCCCCCTCTCTCTCTCTCTCCTCTCGTACGCTCTCCCCTCTCTCGCCTCGCGATGCCGACGCAGGCAGCGTCTGCTAGCGAGTTTCTTGGTTGAAAAAACCGGCTGTTCGCGCTGCACAACCGTTCACTGGACCACCCCGTATATATGGCACTGGATCTTGACCTGCAAGGTAGTGCCGGTGGGAGATTTCTCCAGTGCTTTCCTGTACAATAAAAAATTGCCCATCTCCCCCTAAAGGGAACCATGTGTGGATGCGAAGCAGCGGGGAGATTTGAGCGGGAGGAACGCCGCCGCTCTCATTTCACGGCAGCGGTCCGGGCGCTCATGGCGGCGCTGCACAGTCATTTTCATACCGCGGAACTGCCGTGGCGCCCCCCAGCCGTGTATGCAGCTGTCACACCAGCTATGGTGCGCGCCGCTCCGTAGAGGATTCCTAGAGGAAAGGACGGGGGGGGGGGGGGGCGTAGGAAAGGAGAGAAAGGAGGGGGGACGTGCATACGCTGTGGGGGTGTGGGACGCGGAAGCCGCTCCGTAGAGTAGAGGATTCTTAGAGGAGAGAGGGGGGAGAGGACGCGCATGCGCTGTGGGGATGTGGGACGCCGGAGCCGCATCGTAGAGTAGAGGATTCCTAGAGGATAGAGGGGGGAGAGGACGCGCATGCGCTGTGCGGATGTGGGACGCGGGCTCCGCTCCGTAGAGTAGATGATTCCTAGAGTAGAGGAAGGGGGGTGAGCGTAGGAGAGGATAGGGGGAGGGGACGCGCATGCGCTGTGGGGGGGTGTGGGACGCGGGGGCTGCTCCGTAGAGTAGAGGATTCCTGGAGGAGAGAAAGGGGTTGAGCGTAGGAGAGAGAGGAGGAGGGGACGCGCATGCACTGTGGTGGTATGGGAAGCGGGAAGGAGGGACGGACTAAGCCCCCCTCCAAACACATGCAAGCAAGATTAAGGAATGGGGTCAACCTGGGCGACAGACACCACCTACCTTGCCATTGCTAAGCAGCCTCTCTGTGCTCTCGGCCATGACTCAAGGAATGGGGTCAACCTGGGCGACAGACACCAACTGCCTAGCCATTGCTAAGCAGCCTCTCTGTGCTCTCGGTCATGACTCTGATGACTGTGGTTCGGTTGACGGCCTTCATATTACTACAGTGTTCTGGTTCGCATAATGGGTGCTTCCCTACTTCATGAAAGTGGCCGGACGCTGGACGCGGGACGGGAGACGGGGGACGCGGGACGGGGGACGCGGGACGCGGGACACGGGAGGGACGGACAGAGCCCCGAGCATAAGATGCTTCGCATCTAAAACTCGCAGCGTGCGCGTTAACTAATAGCGGACTGCGGGTCTCTGTGTCCAGTCGGACTCTTTTGTCTGTCATTGCCCATTAGCAGTGATTGGCATGTTCCAGTAGGAAACACTGGTCCATCACTGCGTGCTTTGCGCCTCCCCAGGTTTCTCTCCTGCGCAACGCTGTCATGAGCGCCAGCGTCAGCGCCGCCGCCGGTGTAAGCGTTAGCGCCGCTGCTTCGCATCTACACATGGTTCCCTTTAGCGGGAGATGGCGTAATTTTTTTGGTATGGATGGATGCTATGAGCGAGGCCGACGCTGGGGGTAAGGTCGCCACCTGGCAGTGTGTTAATGCGGAGACAAAATTGCACTTCTCCTATTGGAAACGCGCCGATTGGGACGGACGCGTAGAAGCGACGCTTTGAAAAAACTAATCATGGATTTCACGGTCATGATGCATCACACCACTTTAGCAAGAGCACTGCGAGAGCACAGTGGTAGATAAAAGGCGTATTTGTAAGGTCTACGAAGTATGTGAGCGCCTTACACAAATGAAGGAGTTTTAGTGTGTCCTCATTTTTATCCATTTGACCTTCATGTTTCTGTTGCCTTTTTTAGACAAGCAATGTTTGTATTGTAAATAGACTTTGTTCTTGCATTTGTTTGTTACACATGTTCAATTCCAACAATAATAAAAAAAAAGACCATGGCGCAGTGGATAGCGTGCCTGGCATCGCTTGTCCCGGACCAAGAGGTCGGAGGTTCGACTCCCGTTGCCGGAGCTTTTTTTTTCTTTGTGTTCTGATCATGTGTATTTTTTCGACGTCATTTCCGTGACGGAAATATGTCACTGAAGTCTTGGTGGACCCCGGCATAAAACACTTTCGTGTTAAAAACTGGCCCAGTATACACTCACACTTCTCTCGAGCAAAAAAGCATGCTAGAACACTCGTCTATTTCCAGATCGGGGTATTTCGTGCCGCGAAGGCACGGACAGTAACAACAACGTAATATCACTACGGAGGAGAAAAAACGTCCGTACAACTGAGCCGTCGTCTTGATTTTCTTCGCTTATTTGGCCAGAATAAATGCAGTAGCAGAAAGAATACTTGGCGTCCGTGAATTTGGAAGATCCCTGCGCAGCTTCTCCTCTGATATGTCGCATGGGTTCCTTTCTGCCGCGGTCTTCGCCGACGCCGGGCGCCTCGGTAGAGGCACCCTCACGCGGTAGCCGGGGCGCGCGAGACGCATTACATGTTTGTTTGCTGGGGTGCGCACTGTTTGTGACGGCAGGAGACAAACATGCCACCGCGCAGCCTCAGAGGCCGTGCTCGAACCCTCCTGCACCCGCCACTTACGATATCTTCTGGTTCACTATAACCGCCGTAGGTGGCATGTGAACACTACCATTGCCAGCTTCACAGATCAGCGAATAGAAGCTTTGCTTTAAAACC
Source organism: Rhipicephalus appendiculatus (assembly GCA_030522465.1). Taxonomy (NCBI): domain Eukaryota; kingdom Metazoa; phylum Arthropoda; class Arachnida; order Ixodida; family Ixodidae; genus Rhipicephalus; species Rhipicephalus appendiculatus. Next base: position 26,491 of record JALIZH010018694.1, on the reverse strand, counting down.
CACCGCCACTAAAAAACACGTGACACGGTTAGGCAAAAATTCCTTTCACCAAAACTTGGCGCGTTCGAAAGAAGGAACAAATAAAACTAAAAAAATTACACCATCTCCCGCTAAAGGGAACCATGAGTAGATGTGAAGCAGCGGGCGCTAACGCTTACACTGGCGGCGGCGTTGACGCTGGCGCTCATCGCAGCGTTGCGCAGGAGAGAAAACTGGGGAGGCGCAAAGCAGGCAGTGTTTCCTACAGGAACATGCCAATCGCTCCTAATGGGCAATGAGAGACAGAAGACTCCGACTGGACACAGAGACCCGCACTCCGCTTTTAGTTAACGCGCACGCTGCGAATTTTTATTGTTCAACAACGCACAGGAAAAATCTCCCCCACCGGCACCACCTTGGAGGTCAAGATCCATTGCCATATATACGGGGTGGCCAGTGAACGGTTGTGCAGCGCGAGCAGTCGGTTATTTCAACCAAGAAACTCGCTAGCAGACGCTGCCTGCGTTGGCGTCGCGAGGCGAGAGAGGGGGAAGCGTAGGAGAGGAGAGATAGGGGGTGACACGCATGCGCAGTGGGAGTGTGGACGCCGTGGGCAGGGATGCGTAGAGGAGAGAGGGGGGGAGCGGAGGAGAGAGAGGGGGGTGACACGCATGCGCAGTGGGAGTGTGAACGCCGTGGGCAGGGATGCGTAGAAGAGAGAGGGGGGGGCGGAGGAGAGGGAGGGGGGGACGCGCATGCGCAGTGGGAGTGTAGACGCCGCGGGCAGGGATGCCTAGAGGAGAGAGGAGGGGAGGCGCATGCGCAGTGAGGGTGTGGTTGCCGCGGGGAGGGATGCCTAGAGGAGGGAGAGGAGGTTTTTTATTTTTATTTTTTAAAGGGTTTGCGCATGCGCAGTAAGGGTGGGCACGCGGCACACCACCACCACCACCGGATTAAGCTTCGCCATAAGATGCTTCACATCTAATAAATGTTCTTTCCAGCCTGGGTCTAGTTCACTGCAGCCTGGGGTTGGAACTAGAGCACTGCACGGGCTCGGGCCTACCCGAAAACCCGGGCCCGGCCAGGCCCGTGGGCCGGGCCGGGCCGGGCCGCGTAAAGTAGGTTTCATGGCGGGCTCGGGCCGGGCTCGGGCCTGAAGCTCCGGGCTTAGGGCCGGGCTCGGGTTTGAGGTGGCGAACTCGGGGTCGGGCCGGGCCTGGACTTTTCTCAATTCTAAAAGGGACACTAAAGTGAAACGCTGAATCGGTTTAGACTGACAAAGTCTTCTCTGAGAACTCGAATGTCATTCATTTCACCACCATAAGTTTACCACAGGAGAAAATCAAGGTCAAAGTTTCATTTTAGAATTTCGCGCTGAAATCTCCGCGCGTGGCGTCACGGATTACAAACTCTATTCGTCGTATTTTGGGAGCACTGCTCTTCATAATTTCCAGAAACTTGTTATGTTAAGTCTATGGGCCACTCAGAGGTCAATTTACTTCATTTTTACCGATTAGGATCTACGTAGGCCCCAGTACACGCCGTCACGGTCGTCTAGGACGGGACGACTACTGCTGCGCGAATTTCAAGGTGGCGTCGCCACCCGCACTTTCGCGCTTACCAAGAGTCTTGTCACGGCGAGCGGGGCTATTTTGGAATTGTAAAAGAGGAATTCTCTGATAATAGGAAAATTATTCTTCTCTTTAGTGTCCCTTTAAGCTTATTCCAAAGACGAGGAGCATTCATATATGTTTCACATTTTATCTCGAAATAATGCTTCTTTTATGTGGGGCAAGTTACTTGGAGTTCTATGTTCGACAAGTACTGAACTTCTTTTGCTTCTTGCATATAGGGCTACTTGATTGATCTGAAACGGGCGAGCTAGAAGTAAATAGACCAGCCGCTTAAATAATCAACATCTGGCTGTTCTGGGATTTATTCCCATTCTTTATTATTTTATATCCCAAATGTTATTCTGTGATCACATTTATTAAAGTAACATAATAAATTTATAACTTATCGTCGCAAGAGCTCTTAAGCTGGGAAACGATCTTGAATATTCCAGCCCTCCACTAAAACGATAGGACTGCACGGAGTCTCGTTACATAGAATCCCTATAAAGACATTTGTTTTCCTTGTTTTCCGTGGCACCATCACAGTTCCCAGTGGTCATGTCACGCGAGATGGACATGCACAGCCTGCTTTGTTCGTCTACATTGTTGGAGTGCTTTCGTCTTGTTCCGCTGCAGCAAGGGTCTGAAACTCGCATCAGCTAACGGTGTGCATTCACGAAAATTTACTCCCTCAATGGCCAAGACAGTAGTAAAGGGAGTGGGAAATAGGTTGTACCAAATGTCACCTAATTTTGCCATTTCAAATACCTTTCCCATATCTCATATATCGGTCATTTCTGAAGTGTATTTGGTGACGAGATTCCAACGACATATTTATACCTATATCTCCAAAATGACTAAAATCCGGACGCCTATCTGAAATATAGACTTTTGTTTTTCACGGATATCTATCAACGCTTGGTGGATGCATGGGGTGCCTCACAAGAATATGCTTTAGACCTGCCATGCCTATGTAGCTTAAGGACTGACTTAAAAATAAAAAATAAAAAAAGGGGACGTAGGCAGTCGTGTGCCGAGCCGCAGGGCGCTTGTTTGAGAGCCCTGCACTATGTAGTGCGACAGATACATGATACTGCCGCAACAGCGTTGGAATGTGCAAGAATAGCATAGGTCCATGAAACAAGGCGTCGGGCAAAGTATATTCGCTTATGAAATGTCTGGCTTGAAAAAAGACAATTACGAATTCTGTGCCATGTGATTGATGTCCCTTTACCTCGAACCATACGATAATAATATCTGGGGTTTAACGTCCCAAAACCACGATATGATTATGAAAGACGCCGTAGTGCCGGGCTCCGGAAATTTCGACCATCTGGTGTTCTTTAACGTGCACTGACATCGCCAAGTACACGGGCCTCTACCATTTCGCCTCCATCGACATGCGACCGCCGTGGCCGGGATCGAACCCGCGACCTTCGGGTCAGCAGCCGAGCACTCTAACCGCTATACCACCGCGGCGCACGACTCGAGCCGTATGAGTAAGCGTCAAAAAGCCTTATTCGCGCCTTTATTACCAAACTGGAACAAACCTCAAAAACAGTTCGAGATCTATTCGTCCACCTCCTGTCATTCTTATGCCTGCGCAGTCCAATGACCACTTTCTACCAGTACAACATCGTTAGGAAGGCGTACACTATTACAATGTGAAAAAGAGAGAGAGAGCGGTGCAAAACGTGCATAACGTACACAGGTGAAAACTTCAAGGAGAAGCTTTCAAAGAGGAGTTTTGTGGATGACATTCAAGAGCAGCATGACGTTCAGGAGCGAGAGAAATCAAGGGATGAGCTGTACAGCTATGTTCACTGTGCACAAGTCCGCAAAGACACCTTAAATTTGCCCAGTAGTGGAAGTTCAAAACAACGACTGGCGACGCCTTCACAATTTGCAAGGCAAATTTACACCCCTGCGGCTAGCGCAAGGAGTGCGAGAAACTTTAGCGCGGCAGGGTATGTGATGCAACACCGCATGACGTGCTTAAAGCCGGTATTTTGATAATTAGATTTTTTTGCACAATGGCATGTGAAGAAACAAGCTGTAAAATATGCCATAAAGAACTGCTATAGTGTATATCCTAGCAGCGGTGTGATAGATAAAAAATGTTATGAAAAATATTTTTTTTCTTCCTTTCGCCAGTTTTTACGTATTTCTAAAAGTACACGTGGTGCGTGCGGTTCAATAATTTTTTTGTCTATAGTGTAGTTACAAGAACATAATGAATTTTTATTTCTTTCTCTCTTTCTCTTGCATTGGCAAGGTGCTACTATGCTGAAGACAGGCGATATATATCCAGAAACGGTACATGATTGGCTTTGTCGTTAGAGCTTGCTTTAAATTTTAATAGACCGCAATGTAAACAAAGGGGAGAGAGGGTTCTGTTCCTTGTGTCCTCCTTTCTTTATTGCGCTCTGTATTGAAACTGAACTCAAGCTGCAAATCACTTTCCTTGCTACAATATCTGCTGCAAAACGCTCTTGATGAGCCCCCGCTGCCGATCGGTAGTCGAGGCTCCCGAAAACGCGCGAGCCAAATATTATAGCGCAGGACGAGGCCTGGAATTTACAATAAATTCTGAAAGTCAGCAGAAAATCGCTTTCTCTTCTCCCGACAAATGACGTTACAGGCTCAAAAATCACCACGTCCCAGGCCAAGTATCAGCCATTGGCTGATTTGAGCGTGGCGCGCTCGGTCGTTACTGGGGCCGCTGCGGGTGGCCGCGGCTGGTCTACTCGAGCTTAACACCTGCGCGTGCGATCGCTTCTCGCACGCGTTAAGCTCGTGTGCCGCGCATTCGAAGAAAGAAAGAAGAGAAAAAGTGCTCAAGGACACGAGGCACACGTGACGTATTTTCTTCCCCCGTGCCATCCCTCCGTGCTTAGCTTCCAGCGGTTTCGTCGGAACGAGAGTAGAGAGAATGCTATTGCAGCGTTTCGACAAATCTTTGTAACTCCGCTCCTACTGACCGGATTCTAAAAAAAAATTTGCGGCGGTGAATTCGTCAGGCAATAAGCTCTTTTAGTGAATCCATTCCATGGCTACTTGGAAAAGTGTTGCAGGGCCCCCCTAATTGTGCACAATCATTGTGAACAAGGCTTCCATTCTGGGTCCGGCAACGTCTACGCATTTTTATTATCTTGTGGTCGGTGTCCTTGTCCTTTTATTCAATGGTTCTTCCCGACCAGACGGGTGTCCGCCGATGCCTTGATTGCATCCCCATAGTATATCAGCTCATCTGTTTCCGCCGTGAGCCCCTCTTTACAAGAAATTACCGCAGGCTAAAGTATAATTGTTAGCGAAGCATGCGCCACCAAAGCGTATATATTTGCCACTCAAAGCAGCTCATTGTCGATTTCGTGTTCGGGCAACACCACCTAAATTATAGGATTGGGCTTTTGTCGGGCCCGATCTGCGGTCAGGCCGGGCCGGGCCGGGTAGGCGAATTTTATCCTCGGGTACGGGCCGGGCCCGAGTCTCACTTTGAGTCACCGGGCCGGGCTCGGGCGGTAAGTTTAAACAAGTTCCGGGCCCGGGCCGGGCCCGGGCCGAAAATCCCGGCCCGTGCAGTGCTCTAGTTGGAACCCGGGTCGCTCCGGTCAGAAAGGCTAGTACCTCGATCACTACGCCACACGCCCATATTTGTCAAATGTAAACTCAACTGAATCTTACGAATGCGTTCTACCGACCACGAAAAAAAGAAGAGAGAAAATAATTGGGAACCAGTATATTTGCTATGGGCGCTTCATGGATGTCTTTCTTGCTGGCGGACTAAAAGTGATCTGCTGGACAACGCGTAAGGTCGCTAGCAGGCATTGCACATTGAAGGAAAACTCTGACTTCGAGAAAATTTAATAGCTAGCCCACGTTTTCGTAATCCTGTGATGGTTCTTTGGCTGTGTCGTTCTAGAGGCCGACGAACCCTGGAAAGAACATGGAAGTTGTCATGCCGAATTAGCTCGACAACGGCGTTCCCCGGGATGGCGGCTACCTATAATAAAACTGAATGCTTACGTTAGGAGGGAGTGTTGCGTAATGTCAAAGAAGGAAAGAAAGTAAGAAAGAAAGAAAAAAAGAAAGAAAGAAAGAAAGAAAGAAAGAAAGAAAGAAAGAAAGAAAGAAAGAAAGAAAGAAACAAACAAACAAACAAACAAACAAACAAAGAAGCTGTTGGTCAGGCAATTCCCGCCAAGCTTCACATCCCTCCTGTTCTCTTATCGGGAAAAAATCCTGAATTTTTTTAGCGTCCCTGATTTCTCGTTGCAAATTCCTTGTAGAGTGCATGCAAACAACTTTCACTTAGAGCATTGTGAAGTGGACATATTTATTTCTTAATGCAACTACGGCTACCATTAGACCACTTCAGTGGTAGGTGTTCTTTTTACTTTGTTTGGTCTTGGGTGTCCTTCTGTGCTTTGGAAGATGTTGAATTCTGATTTTTGCTCTTGTTCTTCTTCTTCTTCTTTTTCTCCTTGTCTTGCGAACCCTTCTTTGATGTCTTACCAATGTCTTCTTTACTACTGTATTTCGTACTTATCTGCCCGTTGTTTCTGTCGCTTCCGATTTCATGCTTTAGGCAGCCGGTTTTCCCTTGAGCGTATTCAATGCAGGTTCCATTGTGGCTTTCATCATACTAAGGAAAAAGTAGACATAAAGATTACATTCTTTCAAGCAACAATTAAGTCGAGTACTGATACTGAAGCAATAGAAGAAATGCAGTGCAGGAATCATTGATAAAATTATGTGTGAACAATCATGTTGTCTTACACTCGCCCTCGCGACTTCTGTTGAGAGCGGTACATTTGATACGTCATGGGCAACGTTGCGCTTCGCTGCAATGTCAAGAAGCTGAATAAAGTGCCTCACGTACTGAAATTGCCTTAAAAGTTTAATAACGTTCTCACTTCAATACAGCCAACAAGCACGTATGTTTATAGGAGACTTGGCAGGAAAGAATGTTTATTGAGAGCTCTGCACACATTCTTTAAAGCTTTATACTATGACTTTGCGATGATGGATAACCCTGCCTGTGCACATGTTACTCTTGTTTTCCTTTGTTGAAGTAATATAAAAAAATTATTCAGAATATGACGGTTATCCTAAACAGCTTCTAGCCGCTCACGGCGTCTGGGGACCAAATGATCATAATATTGTTAGTGAGTCAAACCTAGTAAAGGCTGCTTAAGCTCCTTGATGAGTAACTCTGGGAACAAATTGGAAATCAAGATTACTGAATTGTGCAAAGAAAGCAGAACAGTACGTCTGAAAATTAATATGCATAAGACTAAAGTGATGTTCGACAGCCTCGGAAAAGAAGCGCTTTGCGATAGGTGGCGAGGCGCTGGAAGTGGTAAAGGAGTGCGCCTACTGCAAGTACACTTTTCTAATGCCTACTAATTTATGATTACCGATTTTTGAATGTTGCGAACATACCTATCGTGCGTTTTTGAGGCAAGGCACACCTGCGCAATTACACGCTTTCTTGATGATGTGGCTGATAATGGTAATATTGAACTATACCTGTCTTTTTTAACGAGGGGCACGTTTTAAGGCACTTACGTTAGGCAAATAACATGGTGTCAAGCCCGTTGCATTTGAATGCCTTTGTCACGCAGTATTATGTATGTTTGCTCCTCCGCGGGCCTTTATTTTTATGTTAATTTTCTTGCCTATCGGTATTTTTGTTAACGTGACCCTACACTTAACTAGTCAATTGCATTGGGCCTTTTTACCAATTACTTTCAAGCCCTAGTGCGGCTCTGTTGACTTTTAGGCGGAACGTGTAGGCTACATACGGCTCGAACCGCGTTTCTTATAATTTGCATCAATTGGAATATTCTCCTCATGGAGAGCGACACCGACGGTAAGACCGACGCCTACACCGCATATTCAGGGAAATGTGCTCTTAAGGTGCTCTCGCGTTATTTGTACGCACATGATGCGTGCGCCCGAGCACAACTATAGCTAACTTCAAAATCCGTATGACTCGTAAATACTGCCTGCCATCGAACCTAGGCAATCTCTTTATTTTGCGGGCGTGTGAACGGGGTCCTGATGCAGTTGTTCTTTCTGTGGCCATTTCTTGGGTTTCTTTCATCGCACAGCCCACAAAGAAGCCTCCTCCTAGGCCTCCTCACCCTACACCTTACCCCGAGCCTACTTAAGTTGAGGGTTTGCTAAGGGTCGTTGGACAGATCATTCAGATGCTGCGATCCCTCGTTGCTGTCATTGCAGAACTATAGAAGCATGGGAAACTCCAACCGCCCAAAGCGGTCAGCAAGTTTTCGTTGCGAGTCTATGGGGTACTATGGTAGGCCAGCGACAAAAATATTTTAAGTAACAAAATAATACACAATAATCGACACTGAAATAAGTAATAATTAATTCATCAAGGAAATCAGTCGCTAACTACTCTTGATTGGAAAGAGTAAGCACACACATATATATATATATATATATATATATATATATATATATATATATATATATATATATATATATATTACTACAACGATCATGCGCATCTCAGATTGGTGAAAACCACTTCCGTCCCGTGAAAACAAATATTTTGGGTCTGAAAGACTTAAAAGCTACAAGGACAGTGTTCTCGACATCACACTTTTCATCATTAACCACGTACTTCATTGAACTCTGAAAATTGTCGATATATCTAAATATTTTATACAACAGAAGTTTCTTCAACACATGCTTTCACTTGCTTTTCAAAGTTAGATAAAAAACGGATAAAAATTAAATACTTAAAAGGCCCTTAAACTGCTGGGAGATCAAAGACGAAAGCGTGGTTTTTTCCGCGCCTTCGCTATCCTTCCTGCTGGCTCTGTCTCCTCCTCGCCACTGATTTCTTCATAAAATATGTATGCAGAGTCAGTACTAAGCGTTGAACTTATTAATATTTCGCGCTTTCACTACCCACAGAACGTAGTGAAACCACTTGATGACGCACGATAGTCGTGCGAGACAAGGCAGAACGGCCGTGCCACTGCGTGGCAAAGCAGGGTACGGCAAAATTCGCAGCTGATATCCCTCGCAATAGACTAGTCAAAGGCTTAGTTTCTCATGCCGTCATGTGAACGCACTATATTTTATTATTCATATGTTTGTATGTGAGCAAATCCTTAGATGAAGTTTAGCGTCGCGCCCTGTCTCTTTCCTTGATCTAGTTGTTTGTCCTTCCGGGGCTAATTAATTATGTCTCTTCTCTGTTGTACGCTGCATTCGTCTGTGACCAGGAGGCGACCGCGAAGAGGCGCAAGTTTTTCAGAAGCTGAAATTACTACATACGTCTTCATCAAAAGCATTGATGTTAAAACGACAGGGCGTGCAATACGGACGCGAGAGAGAAATTAAGACACCACAAACGCCTACTGGTGAGACAGTGTTTGTGATGCTTGGAGTTCCCTCTTGTGTCTGTGTTTTGCACGCCCCTGTCCTTTAATATGACTACCTACCAACTAGCTCAGCTCCGTGACATCCCAATCGAATGCAGTGTCATATTTACTGCGAGGGTTTTCTCTGCGCAATTAGCTTTTTGTTGTCTTGAGGCACAAGCCTCGGTAACATGCATTTGCATGCGTAAAAATACCAGATTATATTACATGACACTGCCCGTTACTAGGTGGTAAGTAAAAATAACAAAGATTCGGAAAAATCGTACAGACCTTCAACTAATGTGAACACGGAAGCCAGCGAGACTGTCCTAGGTCTACATGCCGTGGCTGCGGCTGTACGTATGGCCCCAGCAGCGTTATCTCGTTTTCGCGATCAATGCGCTTCTTTGCACATTGGCGCTCCTTTAATTGCGGCTTTTCTTGCTCGTTACGAGTGACATGCGTTTGTCTCATGGCGAGTCCAAAAGAAACTACATACTACAGTGCTAGGGCGATCTGCACCTCACGCGACAAAGGGGCACAACGAGTAGTGGCAAGTGCCGTCACTGGAAAGCGCGACACTTGAGAAAGAAGCATCGGTGGAGGTGAGGGCGCGAGGGACACTCGTGCTAAGGCACTGTGTTCATAAGTCGGTATGTATCTGCCACCGAAGAAATTTTTGCTACGCGTCGTCTTGCGGGAGGATGTGATTCGCGAAAACATCACCCTATACAGTTTCCCTGGGAACGGTTGGTGACCGTTCCCAGGGGAAACTGTATAGGGTGATGTTTTGGCGAATCAAGCTTGCCAATACATGGGATATATACGGTAGCCCTTCGTTTTTAAAGCCACCTGCGTAGCACAGCAAACGTCGGGTCGTCATCGCCTCTCACGACTATGACAACTCCCGCGCAAGTATGTTTGGCAGTAGTGCGAACTCCAGTATTTGGTGTGAGACTGTGAATGTTATCGAATATTTGGCAGTATTTGGCTAGAGGGCCTGCTAACTTTGTAGTGGACAGTGAATAGTCACCTTGCATCTTGTTCCGTTTGGGTAGTATGTGTTTACATAGTCTTGTCCAACTGGACACCAGAAGTTGCAATTGTCAACAAGTCCTTTCTGAAAAATACAAGAAGTGCTAATGTTGGCTCTATTCTCATAAAACAATTTTATCGTTAAAAAAACGTAGAGAGTTTATTTGTCTTGCTTGTGATCCTTATTTATATTCTCATCAATGACCGGCGCCCACGCCACCTTTAATATGACCACATAACAGTTTTTAGTGTTGCCATAATAACTAAAACGAGAACTTATATGAAGATACAATATAAATTTATCTCACAACATCTCACTTCCGTAAACCTACCTTATCGTAGTAAGTAGTTCCATTTTATATAAATCTTTGTGCAAATAGAAGTCGGGATTCGATATTTCGCAAACGTTGCCGAGTCGGTTTCGCGAGTACGTTATACATTTTTTAGTGCGTCCGGTAATGAACCATTGTGGCGCACAAACTATTCCGGAAATTTTCGAATAGTTTGCATATTCCGGAAATTTGTCTATCCGCCACATCTTCAAGTTGGTGGATGGACGAACTTGAGATCTGTCGTTGTTCTCTCTCACTGGCTGTCTTCCGTTCGGCACTAGGAACCCTTCACTCAGTATTTTCTACTTAATTCAATACAATGTTTGGTCCCACCGCTACGCGCAGCCAGACGACGCGGAGTTTCCACTTGCCGACCCATATCATACGCACCGCATGTCCTTTGAACATTAACAACGACGAACTTTCAGCCATTCAGGCGTTTGAAAAGCGTACGACCAACAAAGCCGATGTTTCCTTCAATAGGGGCACTTATTATTCCGTTCGGTGCTACGTTGCGGTATTTGACAGGCGAAGGCAAGATGAGACGCACCCTGCTGATTGCCTTTAGCCTAATTATCTTCCAACAGAGATGCTTTACGGATTCTCGACTTTGTTAATCGGCCCCTTCGCAACTTTAAAAACATTTATTATTGCGATAGCAATTATATGGACAGCCTGGACGGGTTTTTGCCGTCGCCGTCACTGTTGCCGTCGCCGTCATTTCGCGTCTAAAGTCCAAATTGGTAGATTCCCCAGCACATCATACGTTCTACCCGCGGGTAATAGCGCGGGAGCGTAGACGGCAAACGCGGTTGAAGCGGATATCAAACGAGCCGGCCCATCTCCGTCGCTCTAAGGCGTATGCGATCAGATCCCCCCGCCTGTTCGACCACCCGTGGAATGCTCAAGAAGAGAGGAAACGCCCCGCGCGTCTTTAACAAGCGCGGGAAGACGCGAGGAGGGGGGGGGGGGGGTCCCTCATGCAGCCGCTGCGACCTTTGGTTTTACGAGCGCTGTCATCGCTGGCGCACTCGTTATCTCGCAATCTCAGCAGCCGACAACGGGCGGCTGGTATACCCTTTACGTGCCCCGCTCTCAACGCGAAGAGATTGTGCAAAGAGTGTCCCTGAAGCGGCCGTATTATCTTAAACCAGCATTTTGTAGAGTTGCGTGAGATCAGGATCCAAAAGAGTTAGCTGCCAGCCTCACTTCGTATAACGTTAGAATTTGTTGCTCTCGCATTCACTGCTTCACCCTTGCGGTGAAAGTGTGACATTTTGCAGTCGGTAAGGCTTATACGACCAGGTATGCACTTATGTTACCGAGCAGCTACGTGAAAGACGTCACCAATTTCTTGCTCAAGAGATTCGGCTTGTAGCATCAAGCCCCTTATCATCGGTGGTTGCTGCTGCCTGTTTCGCGGGATGCATAGTCAACTATTTTATTTTCTGAAAGAGGTTGCACAATGTCTGGGACTAAGAAGCTAAACTTCGAAAAAATTTCACAGTTTCGCTGGAAAGGCGCAACTGTGATAATCACTGAAATGCTGCACGTGCTCTCGAGACCATGTTTAAATTTTCGCAACGTTATACTCATCATTCACTTTCGAAGACTAGCGAGAACGCTGCTTTTCATCACTCCAAGCTCATAATAGCGGAGGAATTTACTGCAGCTTTTCTTTAGTGTTCGCGATAATGCGCTACTTTTTTCAGTAACTTAGTAATGTACACGTTACTACTTCGAAACTGTGACGTGTAACGTACTCTTGTAACCATTTTTGTAACCATTTTTGGTAATTTCGGTTGTCACATTACTCGTTACTTTTCATTCCAATAATTCTTCTAGCCTTACGCAAAATGCATTCATCTTGTAGGAGTGCCTTTCTCAGAGCTCGCCCCGACCTTATTTTGCCGCTTCAGCGAACTGCTGTCGGCCCGCCAAGCGTTGACAAAGCGAACCCACATGGGGTCCTTTTTTGCGCGGAGTAAATAGCAATAGGAAGCTGATTGCCAAAATATCTTAAGTAGATTTGCTATCGAAGTTCAACAAAACAGAAAGTCGGGCTAGTTGGGCTTGATTCATACTGGTTGGAATTACACAGCGCGAAATACAGGACGAAACACTTGAAGAAGTCCAGCGCTGTACGTGTGTACTTCTTCAAGTGTTTCGTCCTGTATTTCGCGCTGTGCAATTCCATCCAGTATGTATCGAAGTTCAAGTTGTCGACTATTGCCGATGAAGCGAAGCGTAATGCGGTCCTCGTAAGCGCCAAAAGCTAGCTGTCGAAATTTGCTCAACTTGCGGGCGTCGAGACTTAGTGTTAGCTGCAGAACAAAGAAAACTTCCTTGAAAATGCCTTCTGAACATAATCGCCAATGGAAGGTGAGCGAATGTCTCGGTACCTTTGGCGCCGCATGCATCGTCATGAGCGTGCTAAAGGAAAACTTTGCGCGCATTCACTAGTTATTTCTCAAAGGTAATACAGGAGTACCATAGTGCGTCCGTCGTGCTCCTCTTCAGCACAGATGCGGACGTGTTCGCGAATAAGCGAGTCAAGCTGTCCGATTAACGTTTCAGACGTAGCTGTTAGATATTTTCAGCGGTTTTTAGTAACATTATAAAACTATTCCTTGAATACTGTAGCATTCTTTATGAACCTCGTATTCAAAAGTAGTTTTGCCTCTTGCTATTCACAACTGCGCCTACGTTTCTGATTATTTAACTCCTGACCAAGCGAGGCTGACCATTCACACACGCACATACGCTCTTTCATATACACAGTCGCAATATTTGCGGCCATTATACCATTATACAGATCAAATTAAAAAAGAAAAATTGACTTGTTTATGTGCGCAAATAGTGTTCCCTTGAGAAACATTGAAACATGCCTTGATTGCTACAATATTTGCGCATTTATTTGGCAGTAGAAGGACGCAGTCAGAATTGTTCCAAGTATGTTCAATGTTCTTTTTCATTGCGGACAGCGTCGATGACAAAATCATCACTTTGTGTTCAAAGATTCATTCCCAAAAATAGCTTCCCCTCATGTGCCACATAGTCAGAGGTCATATGACATGTAATTATACCGACAACTTTAAGTCACTGTAGTACTGCGAAGGTACGGCTCATTTGTGCAAATTATTCTCACTTAATTAGCATTTCGGGTAAAATTTTGTTTGGGCGCCAACTTTGATGAGGCATATGTAAATGAGAGTTCTATAAGGTTGCTATTGTAGGTTCTTGAGGCGAAGACGCAATGATTAAAATTTCTCACTATTGAGTAGCGGCAGAGGGAACGTCCATTACTTTTTTCGGTAACGGCAACGCGTTAACTTTTTTAAATGCGAATGCATTTCATAGTCGGGGAGCTATTTCAGGCATCCGGCGTTGTCCGGCGTTGTCCGGCGTTGTCCAGCGTTGTCCAGCGTTGTCCAGCGTTGTCCGCGGAGGAGGAGGAGGAGGATAGGTTGAGGAGGTAAGCGCCGGCAGGTGTTAGATGTGAAGCATCTTATGGCGAAGCTTAATCCGGTGGTGGTGGTGGGCGGCGTGACCACCCATACTGCGCATGCGCAAGCCCTTTAAAAAAATATAAATAAAAAACCTCCTCTCTCCCTCTCTCTCCTCTAGGCATCCCTCCCCGCGGCAACCACACCCTCACTGCGCACCCCTGCGCCTCCCCTCCTCTCTCTCCCCTCCTACGCTCCCCCCTCTCTCTCCTCTAGGCATCCCTCCCCGCGCTCCCACTGCGCATGCGCGTCCCCCTCTCTCTCCTCTAATACGCTCCCCCCTCCCTCCTCTAGGCATCCCTGCCCACAGCGTCCACACCCCCACTGCGCATGCGCGTCCCCCCCTCTCTCTCCTCTCCTACGCTACCCCCCTCTCTCGCCTCGCGACGCCGACGCAGGCAGCGTCTGCTAGCGAGTTTCTTGGTTGAAAAAACCGACCGCTCGCGCTGCACAACCGTTCACTGTCCATCCCGTATATATGGCAATGGATCTTGACCTCCAAAGTGGTGCCGGTGGGAGATTTCTCCTGTGCGTTGTTGAACAATAAAAATTCGCAGCGTGCGCGTTAATTAAAAGCCGACTGCGGGTCTCTGTGTCCAGTCGGAGTCTTCTGTCTCTCATTGCCCATTAGCAGCGATTGGCATGTTCCAGTAGGAAACACCGCTCCATCGCTGCGTGCTTTACGTATCTCCAGTTTTAAATGCGAATGCATTTCAAGTGTGTGAGGGCGCTCGCATCGCGGGAGCTCGGCGGAGCTATATATGAAAAAAAAAATTTAAAAAAATTCGAAAAAGAAAAAAAAAGGAAAAAAGAACAAAAAAGAATAAAAAAAATAAATAAAAAAAAGAAAAAAAAACAGAACAAAAGCAAAAAAAAAAAAAAAAAACATGCGCTGCGCCGTGCTCCCGACCGGGCTGCAGAAATTAGGCGCCTTTTTCCTTCTTCGAACCACAACCACCATATATAAATGGAGTGAAGCGCGCGCGAAATGCATTCGCATTTCCTCACGATTCCCTTCGGGGAGGTGGGGGCATTTTTTTTATGGGTAACGCAGGGCGGTAGCGTGTTCTTTTTTTATTTTTTTTAGTATAACGAGTAACGTATTTAGTTACTTTTTCATAAGGCATACAAAAGTCCTTTTCTCCCGCATATTTAATCGAGACAGTTCAGCGCAGGGTTAGTTACCCCGTTAGCTAACTATATGAATTCCGTCATAACGCATGCATACGATGTTGCATGTTGGCTGAAGAAGCGAATAAACATATCTTGAGGAGGCGCCGATGCAGTTCCGGCTTTTTCGTGAGGCGCCTTCAATTTTACAGTTCAATTCCTTAATGGGAACAGGAAACTTACGGTCACTGCTGCATTTCGCTGGCCCCAGAAAAGGAATCAAACCCACTTAGTCAAGGTGGTACAACATGACGCGTCTGCACGCTGTATTTCCTTGCACCGCGCTCTTTGCTGAGGGCGCTGGATCGCGACCATAACTGCATGACTTATTTAGTTCCCCCATCCTCTGCGGCTGTACATAAATTACGGCAGCAGCGGCCAGGAAGAAATTTAACCCATTAGGTATGGTCACGCATTTCCCGACGAAGCCTTTGAATTTTTGCAGGTTTAAAAAACTGCGCGAAAGTTTCGGCAACATGCCTTGCGATAACTTAGGGTTCCCTTTAAAGGCACCCTCTGGCACATGTTTTCTATGTTTATTGTCTCCTGTTTATTGGGTTTCTATGTTCATTGGGTCTTTCACGGTCTCCTTCAAGCGTAAGAGTAGTAGAGGTGCTGGGTACGCGCTTTCAACTACGAAATCATCACTTCTACAGCTTCGACGAAACCGTCAACTTGCCGGCCTCCCATCATTTGCCGTGAGCGCCTTCGAGCGCCGAAGAAGCAGACGTCCTCAGAACAGCACCTTGCGGTCCGCTCCAATACAACCGGAGTCCACCACCCTTCGGAGGAAAAGCGGGAGAGGATGTCGACGCGTGGCTCACCAAGTACAAGCGAGTGACCAAGTGCAACGGTTGGGATTCAGCAGTTCAACTAACCAACGATGTGTTCTACCTGACCGAAAACGCACTTTTGTGGTACGAGAACCACGAGGACACGCTCACAACGTGGAAACTTCTCGTTGAAGAGCTCAAGGCGTGTTTCGGGTGTCTCACTCGCTAAAAAGAAGCGGGCAGATCAAACACTGTGGCAACGGGCACAGCTACCAGGTGAGACATGCACCACTTATATCGAAGAAGTGTTAAGGCTGTGCAAGGTGGTCTGTGCTAGCATGACGGGAGGAGACAAATTCGGCCATTTGCTAAAGGGAATCGCTGAGGACGTGTGTAATTTTCTAATTGGAAAAGAAAGCCTCAGTTATGTGCCTGACGTCATTCGGCATCGCCGAACGTTCGAAACGCTCAAGATGCGTCTGATCGCGCCCAAGTTTGGTCGGCTGTCAAACGTTACGACTGCTGCGAGTGTGGACACGAATCCTGGCCTCGACCTCTTTTCGGCCATTCGACAGATTGCCAAGGGGTCGAAAGAGGCGCAGCCACGTGAGGCTATGGCTGCGCCTCTTTCGACCCCTTGGCAACCCACAATGAGCGCGGCGACTGTGGAGTACATCCCAGTCCCACAGTGAAGGATGAGCATAATTTCCCCACTTCGCGGTATGACCGATGCGCTGAGCGCACGCCCCCTCGACTCCCGGCGTCTTGTTATGGCTTACCGGGCGAGTATGCTGGTTATAAAGAACAAATGCAGCTCGATTCATTGAAGGGAAACCGACGTTTCGACCTCTGCCGGTGTGCTACTCCTGCGGTGTTCCGGGCCATACGAGTATATCGCGGTTTTGCAACTGTCGTGTGGCTCCTCGGTATGACCAACCATATCTACCGTGGGGGGAAAGGAGAACGTGAGCCCCCCCCCCCCCCCATTAAGAAATGTTAAGGGGCAGAGCCCACCCGACTTTTCTGGTCACTTTAGGCTGCACACTTGAAAACCATCAACTGAGGAGTTCTATTTCTACACAACAATCATTTGATCATATCCAAAAGTTTGTCTTCCGCTTCTGCTGTGGAGATCTTCCCTGTATCATGAACACGCACTGTAGCTTCCCTACCGTGCGGGCCAGCTATATGCGACGCTTGCGCGCTTTGCGCTACAGCATTGCAGAAAGGGCTATCAGGCTATCGCGGAGTAGGGTTAAAATTACAGCACTTTGCCATGTCTTTCTTCTGCTCTGCCTGGCCTGAAGTTTCCATAATCATCGACGCGAATACGGGCTGGAACAAGTAAACGTTTTAAGGACCGATCAAAGGCTCTTCTTGTTTCCGAAAATTTCTTTCATCGGTAAGGAATAGCATTACCGCTGCTGTATATGCAATTTGCTATCAGTCGATGCGTGTGAAGAAGTGTTGAGTGCTTTAGTTGTGCTGCATTGGAAGAGATGAAGAAGGTTTCCGCTTTAGTTTCCAATTAATCTGTTCAGCTTGCTTATCATATGGTAGCTTACAGCGATAGTGCCCGCTTGGATCAAGGCGAGAAATAAGGCAGTGGACTCGAGTACGTCATGAAGCCCAACTTTCATTCTTCTCGCGCAACTTGATCTACCGGACCAGGGAAATGGTCAATGTCCGCTGTTTTCTGGGCTGAGAAGACTTAATTGAAAGCCGGCTTAGTTGGCCTTGAGTCATCTCGAATTGAATGGTACAGGGCAATATACAACTCGGGCGGCAAAAAAGCACGCACGCGCAGCGCTGTCTCTTTCTCTTCCTCCCATTTCTCTCTCTCAGCACGGATGAGTTCACAGACTTCAAAACGCGCTCGAACAGCTCAACATCGTTATATTACAACTGGAGATATTTACTATACTCTTATGAATCCGTCTCGTCAGCTGCTATAAATAACCATTGCCAATGTGATCGGTGGGCAGCCTTCTTGAATCACATTGAGAATGAGACATTTCTCGGCTACTTCAAAAGTGTTCAGGTATTGTTCAGCAGAGTAGTGCGCTGTTCATTGTGCACACGTCATTTTAACACCGGCAGGTTTTACAGATTTGTGACGTCGCGTAGCGAGCACGCCATTTTGTGACACACCGAAAATTTTTGAAGAATGGTGAAGAACCGATGGCGAAAAAATGCCCCCACCTCCCCCGAAGGGAATCGTGAGGAAATGCGAATGCATTTCGCGCGCGCTTCACTCCATTTATATATGGTGGTTGTGGTTCGAAGGAAAAGGCGCCTAATTTCTGCAGCCCGGTCGGGAGTACGGCGCAGCGCCTGTTTTTTTTTAATTATATATATATATATATATATATATATATATATATATATATATATATATATATATATATATATATATATATATATATATATATATACTTGCGAGCGAGCGGACGGGAGAGTGGGGCGCAGGGAGGAGAGAGATCGAACGGCGAGAGAAGGAGCGGCGAAGCACTGCACCTATCCTCTCCTACACTCTCTCCACACACGCGGGAGCTCCACCGAGCTCCCGCGATGCGAGCGCCCTCACACACCAGAGCGCGCTCCTCCTCTCCACTCACTCTCCGCTACTCCTCCCGCACCACGTGCTCCGGTTGCTAGGGGCGAGGATAAGCGCGCGCGCCCGCAGCTGTTGCTATGGGAGAGGGAGTGAGAGCGGAGAGATGCGGACACCGACGCCTGACATAGCCCGACTAAGAAATGCATTCGCATTTAAAATATGCAGTATTGAAAACAGTCTACTCACTTTTAGATGCGAAGCAGCTATTTGACTAGGCTGTGTAACGCTGTCCCTCCGTGCGTACGGACGAACGCGCCGCAACGTGCTCCCCTCGCCGCAGGTGTTGGAGCGGTGCCAAGTAGGTCACGCCGCAGCTGCGCGTTGACGTCACGCTCCCCTCGCAGTGCGCGCTGACGTCACTCCCTCCCTCGCCTGCCGCGCGCTCGCCGGAGCGCCCGCAGCTGCCACCTGACGCGCAACGACAAGACCTACGCCAGCCATCGCTTCAAACGAATCTTCCAGCGCTCACCGCAGCACCCGCGTTAGCGCTGTTCAACCCGTGACGCCACCCGTGCGCAACGCTGCTTCTTCGCATCCCATCAGGGTTCCCCTTTGGAAAAATGGTGTAATTTTTTTATGTAGTCGTGCATGAGTGCTCATTGCGCGATGGGTCATATTAGGGTCATTTGTTGCATCGCGTTACGGGCAGGCGCTGTGTGCATGACCGAGAAAATTTCGACCAATAATAATAATTAGGGGTGTGTGAATAGTGAATTTGGGAACCGAATCATATACGAATCGAATAGTGATGATACCGAATCGAATATGAATAGTAATAGAATACTGTTCGAATAATTTTCGAATAGTGAGCAGACCATTTTCAAAACAATCTCAGAACACCACAACATTTTATTTGGAACAAATATTCACAAACTTTCACCAAAGAGCAATACAGTTAGTTTTCATCGACTCAAAATACCACAATTAAGATTAGGTAAGCTCGTATACAGCGGGAACTAGAGCCTTAGTATTTATTAGGAGCGAAGCTCCTTAGGCCGGCACCCCGCCCTCGCCGTCGCCGTTGAAGCTCTCTGGCACGGTGTCAGCTGTGGCGTCTCCTTCTCACGCGGGAGGATAAATGAGCTTTATGAGCGCTGGAACGCGGATGGCGTCTGCATGATGCTCAAAGCCAACGCCTCCTAGATTTCTAGGAGGCGTTGAAAAAGCGCGAGAATACGAACGCATGCGAAACGGAGGCAGATTAGTGTCCCTCTCCCTCTTCCTTCGACTCTGCCCTCTCCCTTCAAACTGGCGAACGCGCGGAACCATCGCTTCACCCTGTCGTCCACCCAGTGATTGGTCCGTTGCCTGGACAATCAAACGCCCCGCGCGCCGAACGCCACGTGCGTCCCATTTCTAAGGAACTTCGCTCATCGGTTGTATTCGTACACGGAACAACTGCTAGGTTTTTTTTCTAACTGTAGGTTTAAATACACCATTCACTAACGTTATCAATGGGAGACTTTGTCGCTTGATTTTAAGTAAAATTGCGACACAAAAACTAAACAATATTCAACCAATCACTGCGGATACAGCTAAATATGTATTGAAGCCCTTGCCGATCAGGTGTTTATGAGCGCCAGAGATTGCCTTGTGAATTTTTCTTGAGGTAGGCCTCGATGCAGTCGCTGTAACGCCGATTGTGAATCCGTCAGTACTACTACATATCGTGCAGAAAAGGGTCGCAATTTTCGCAAAGTCGCGGTGATTCCAGCGCTTTCTACTGTTGTCGACGACACAACACAATCCAGGCGGCCCGACCATGACACGCCCAGTGAAGGTATGCAGAAACCCACTGCGCAGCTATTCGGCTGTGTACACACCGATCCGTCGGTGCACACTTGTAGGTGACCACGCTACATGGTGCTGAAATATATTAAGTACAGTTGTTCACTATGTAATAGAACATTCGAATTCCCTTCCTGGTAAGAATGATTCCTCAGCAATAACACATTTTATAGTTCCAATTGAACAGCATATTGCCACGCGCTTTTGTTGTATTCGGTTTTCACCCACAAAGACCGTCACCAAAGCTCAACTCAAACCGCGCCTTATTGTTCTACAACCTTCGCGATTATTGTAGATCGTTTTGTTAAGATTGCGCGCAAGACGCGACCACTCGAGATTATTCCAGAGCGTGCGCAATGACCAGTGATAAGGCTAGAATGTTCGACGCGTGATGCATAAAAGCCGGCGCGCTCCAACGATGTTCAGATTATCGACGGCCGACGCTTTGTTCGCCGCTTTCAGTGCCAGTGTGCATTGCTGTAGCCTGACTTTCAGTTTCTTGGCCACAAGTTCGGCCCAATAAAGAGTTCCTTTCTTTTAACGCCGACTGTTGCCTTCGTCGACGTCACGACCACGTGACATCTGGTGGAGGTGCTTCCTGGTCCGTGTACCGAACGCCCCCCCTCCAGCCGTGAGCCAAGCCCACATCGGGAAGAAGACATCGGCGCCAACCTCGATCAGCGAGCTAGCCGCAGGCAGCGAGGGCTACCTCCAGAGCACGGGCCTCTACCCGATCAGATTCGGAAGACCAAGGCTACGACCGCTACTGCAGAGACCATGACCACCCCCTGTGCCGCCGGCATCAATCGTGCTCCAGCAACCCAGGGAACCACCAACTTTCCGTGGTTCATCGCGGGAAGACCCGGAAACTTGGCTGGAAATATACGAACGTGTCGCCGCCTTCAACCACTGGAATGCCGAAGACAAGCTTCGCCATGCCTACTTCTACCTGGAAGACGCGGCACGGACCTGGTTCGAGAATCGGGAATCCTCACTCCAAACCTGGGACCTCTTCCGCAGCGCGTTCCTGGACACGTTCACGAGCGTCATCCGAAAGGAAAGGGCGGCGTCATTGCTCGAGACCCGGGTGCAGCTACCCAACGAAAACGTCAACATCTTCACGGAAGAGATGACGCGACTTTTCCGCCAGGCCGACGCTGACATGCCCGAAGACAAAAAAGTCCGCCTGCTTATGCGTGGTGTGAAACAAGAACTCTTCGCAGGACTTGTCCGCAACCCGCCCAAGACGGTCGCCGAATTCGTCACCGAGGCAACGACAATTGAAAAGGCGCTTGAATTGCGTACCAGCCAGTACAACCGCCGCATTCCTTCGATGACCTACGGGGAGGTTCAAGCGCTGCATGCCGACGACCTGCGTGACACCATCAGAGCGATCGTTCGGGAGGAGCTACGCAAATTGTTGCCATCCCATCAGCCTCAAGTGGAGCCGATCGCCGACGCCGTGCGCCAGGAAATCCATCAATATCTGGGAGCACACGAACCAGCGCAGCCGGAGCCACAAGCGATGAGCTATGCTGCTGCAGCGCGTCCTAACGCTCCCCCTCCGCGCCCACGCGAAGGCGCCGCACCGCCGCAGTTCCGACGACAGACACCACCGCCGCCGCCACCGACGACACTATACCGCCCACCTGTTGGCCAGCGTTACACCCCGAGGAAGACCGACGTTTGGCGCGCCCCCCGACCACCGCCCACTATGCTACCATTGCGGAGAAGCTGGTCACACATACCGCCGCTGCCAGTACCGACAGATGGGCCTACGCGGTTTCGCCGTCGACGCGCCTCGTCCACGGCGGGGTGAACGACCGCAAGACATCGCCGACTACCTCGCAGGAGCCCAGTGGACGCCCCGACGACCTTCCCGCTCACCGTCGCCCGGCCGCTACATGTCACCGCACCGCCGGCAGTACACTGGCCCTAACCGGGGCCGGTCACCTAGCCCTTACCCGGAAAACTAAGAGCAGCAACCGATGGAGGTGCGGTTGCTGTACGTCGAACTACCGAAGATCCTCCGCCGACGACGACGACGCGACGAAACCTGCTGAACACGACGCGAAGCAGACAGAGCACTGCCGACGAAACCTCGCGGACCGAGCTAGACCTGACGACTCGACATGATGGAAGCAGCGCAACAAATCGACGCAGCCGTGATCCGACGCCGCGAGCTAACCGCAACGCAAGGCGACGGACTAGCGACCTCGACGTTCTCATCGACGGTCACAACGTCACCGCTCTCGTCGACACTGGTGCCGACTATTCCGTCGTCAGTGGGCCATTCGCCGCCAAGCTGAAGAAAGTAAAGACCGCTTGGAGTGGACCCCAAATCCGGACAGCTGGAGGTCACCTGATAACGCCAATCGGAGTCTGTACAGCAAGACTCACAATCAATAATCGGACTTACCCTGCGAGCTTTGTAATCCTGCAACAGTGCTCCAGGGATGTGATACTTGGAATGGACTTCCTAAGTCAACATGGCGCCGTGATCGACCTGAGGTCTGAATCAATAACCCTAACCTCAGAAAACGCACTGCCGCCCCACACGACGCCAGCGACCCATGCTTTAAATCTGATAGAAGAGCAGGTCACCGTTCCGCCTTTCTCCAGCGTCATCATTTCCGTCGGCACCGAAGAACCCGCAGACTTCGAAGGCGTCATCGAGGGTGATCAGCACCTGCTCCTGAACCGCCAGATTTGCGTCGCAAGAGGCATCGCCGAGTTGCGTGATGGCAAAGCAAAGGTACTGCTGACAAACTTCAGCCACGAATACAGGCACCTTAACATTGGTACGACGGTCGCCTACATCGAGAAGTTCGTGGACGCCAGCAATGCTTTCGCCCTATCCGATCCTGCCGAACCTCCTACGACGACTCGAGGTCCCGGAATAGATTTCGACGTCAACCCGAGTCTCCCGAAGCACAAGCAAGACCAGCTCAAAAGTCTGCTCTTTCAATTCAAGGAGTGCTTCTCGTCGTCGTCAAGAATTCGACAGACCCCAATCGCGAAACACCGCATCATAACAGAGGAAAATGCGAGACCACTCCGCCAGAGCCCGTACCGAGTTTCAACGCGAGAACGCGAGGCCGTAAAGCAACAAGTCGACGAAATGCTACGCGACGACATCATCCAGCCTTCCAAGAGTCCTTGGGCGTCACCCGTGGTGTTAGTGAAGAAGAAGGACGGAACCCTGCGTTTCTGCGTCGATTATCGCCGCCTGAACAAGATCACGAAGAAGGACGTGTATCCTCTCCCACGTATAGACGACGCCCTGGATCGACTCCACAGCGCGCAGTACTTTTCGTCGATGGACCTCAAGACCGGCTATTGGCAAATCGAGGTCGACGAGAGAGACCGAGAGAAGACTGCCTTTATCACACCAGACGGCCTCTTCGAGTTCAAGGTCATGCCCTTCGGTCTTTGCTCGGCACCTGCGACGTTCCAACGTGTTATGGACTCTGTACTCGCCGGCTTAAAGTGGCAGACCTGCCTTGTGTACTTGGACGACGTCGTTGTATTTTCATCAAACTTCGACGAACATCTCCGGCGCCTTCAGGCTGTACTTCAAGCAATCAAGGCCTCCGGACTCACCCTCAAGCCAGAAAAGTGCCGCTTCGCATACGAGGAACTTCTGTTCTTGGGTCACGTCATCAACAAGTCTGGAGTTCGCCCCGACCCACGGAAAACAGCTGCCATCGCTGCCTTCCCGCCGCCCACCGACAAGAAAGCCGTACGCCGATTTCTCGGCTTGTGCGCCTATTATCGACGCTTCGTCAAGGGATTTTCGCGTATCGCCGAGCCACTAACTCAGCTCACGAAAAACGACGTGGAATTCAAGTGGGGAGCGGCGCAAGTTGAAGCATTTCAAGAATTGAAACGACGCTTGCAGACGCCTCCAATACTTGCGCATTTCGACGAACACGCCGACACGGAAATCCACACCGACGCAAGCAGCGTAGGACTCGGCGCCGTTCTTGTCCAGAGAACTGCCGGCGTGGAAAGGGGTTATCAGTTATGCTAGCCGGTCGCTATCCAAGGCAGAAGCTAACTATTCCACAACAGAAAAGGAGTGACTTGCCATCATCAGGGCAACGTCAAAGTTTCGCCCCTACCTCTACGGCAGGCCCTTCAAAGTTGTGAGCGATCACCACGCCTTGTGTTGGCTAGCTAACCTGAAGGACCCTTCAGGTCGTCTCGCAAGATGGAGTCTGAGACTTCAAGAATTCGACGTTACCGTCGTTTACAAGTCCGGACGAAAACACTCTGACGCCGACTGCTTGTCTCGCGCCCCCCGTTGACCCGCCGCCGCAGGATGACCAGGAGGACGACTTCTTGGGAACCGTAAGTGCCGATGATTTCGCCGAACGACAGCGAGCCGACCTGGAACTCAGAGGCCTCGTGGAGTACCTCGAAGGCAAGACCGCCATTGCTCCAAAGGCATTCAAACGAGGACTCGCGTCGTTTTTCTTGCGAGACGGCGTTCTCATAAAGAAGAATTTCTCGCCACTTCGAGCAAACTACCTCCTTGTCGTGCCTTCAGCACTGCTACCAGAAATCCTGCAGGCTCTACACGACGACCCGACGGCTGGACACCTCGGACTTTCCCGCACGCTCGCCAGAGTACAGGAAAAGTACTACTGGCCGCGCCTTGCCACCGACGTCGCTCGCTACGTAAGGACGTGCCGAGACTGTCAGCGACGGAAGACACCGCCCACAAGACCAGCAGGCTTCCTTCAGCCGATCCAGCCTCCTCGGCGACCGTTCCAGCAGATCGGAATGGACCTCCTGGGGCCGTTCCCAACGTCGACTTGCGGAAATAAATGGATCGTCGTAGCCACCGACTACCTCACCCGCTACGCCGAAACAAAAGCCCCTGCCCAAAGGCAGTGCCGCCGAGGTAGCCAAGTTCTTCGTTGAGAACATCGTCCTTCGACACGGCGCCCCAGAGGTTCTCATCACCGACAGAGGTACGGCGTTTACGGCTGACCCTAACCCAGGCGATCTTGGCATACAGCCACACAAGCCACCGCCGGACCACCGCGTACCACCCACAGACCAACGGCCTGACCGAGTGTCTAAATAAGACCATCGCCGACATGCTGGCCATGTACGTCGACGTCGAACACAAGACGTGGGACGCCATCCTTCCGTACGTGACCTTCGCATACAACACGGCCGTGCAAGAAACGACGCAGATGACGCCATACAAGTTGGTCTACGGACGGAGCCCGGCAACGACACTCGAGGCCATGTTACTAAACGTGACGGACGAAGAAAACATCGACGTGACCGCCTACCTACAGCGCGCCGAAGAAGCACGACAGCTCGCCCGCCTGCGGATCAAGAATCAGCAGACGACTGACAGCCGCCGCTACAATCTTCGACGACGCTTCGTGGAATACCAGCCCGGCGACCGCGTTTGGGTGTGGACGCCGATACGCCGACGTGGACTTAGTGAAAAACTTCTTCGGCGATACTTCGGGCCGTACAAGGTGCTTCGACGTCTCGGTGCTCTGGACTACGAGGTCGTCCCGGACGGCATAACGAACTCTCAACGGCGCCGTGCGCGACCCGTAGTCGTCCATGTCGTGCGCCTCAAGCCGTATTACACGCGTTAGCAAACCTGAGGACTGCACTTATTGCTTAATTATTGTACTTTCTTTCTTTATTGTTGTGATTTATTGTTGCATGCATTTTTCCCCCGTGTTCTGTTTTAAGCATCGGGACGATGACGATGCCTTTTCAGAGGGGGGCATTGCCACGCGCTTTTGTTGTATTCGGTTTTCACCCACAAAGACCGTCACCAAAGCTCAACTCCAACCGCGCCTTATTGTTCTACAACCTTCGCGATTATTGTAGATCGTTTTGTTAAGATTGCGCGCAAGACGCAACCACTCGAGATTATTCCAGAGCGTGCGCGATGACCAGTGATAAGGCTAGAATGTTCGACGCGTGATGCATAAAAGCCGGCGCGCTCCAACGATGTTCAGATTATCGACGGCCGACGCTTTGTTCGCCGCTTTCAGTGCCAGTGTGCACTGCTGTAGCCTGACTTTCAGTTTCTTGGCCACAAGTTCGGCCCAATAAAGAGTTCCTTTCTTTTAACGCCGACTGTTGCCTTCGTCGACGTCACGACCACGTGACAATATTACTGTCATGTAAGCTACTGAATTATTATTATTGTTCTCTTATGTATATCCCTAACCATTAGCAGTATTTCCCTGAATTTTTTTATTGTCTCACTAGAATTATACAACATATACATT
>JALIZH010018693.1:0-111744 GCA_030522465.1 Rhipicephalus appendiculatus | reverse complement strand
GTTTGTGTGCTGTTGCAATCAAAAATCGTCATCGTGCCATGTTCCTCTTGCCTTAACAGGGTGCGGTCTCCCTCTGCGGCGATTTCTCCTGCGTGGGATGCAATTGCTCGCATGGTTTAGACAACAGAGAGAAAGAGAAACGGAAATGAAGGAGATAGAATGAGAAGAAAAGAAAGACATAGATGCCCTAGTTTGTGTGCTGTTGCAATGAAACATCGTCATCGTGCCGTGTTCCTCTTGCCTTAACAGGGTGCGGTCTCCCGCTGCGGCGATATCTCCTGCGTGGGATGCAATTGCTCGCATGACTTAGAGAACAGAGAGAAAGAGAAATGGAAATAAAGGAGATAGAATGAAAAGAAAAGAAGGACATAGATGGCCTAGTTTGTGTGCTGTTGCAATGAAAAATCGTCATCGTGCCACGTTCCTCTTCCCCTAACAGAGTGCGGTCTCCCTCTGCGGCGATTTCTCTTGCGTGGGATGCAATTGCTCGCATGGTTTCGACAACAGAGAGAAAGAGAAACGGAAATAAGGGAGATAAAATGAAAGAAAAGAAAGACATAGTTGCCCTAGTTTGTGTGCTGTTGCAATGAAAAATCGTCATCGTGCCATGTTCCTTTTGCCTTAACAGGGTGCGGTCTCCCGCTGCGGCGCTTTCTCCTGCGTGGGATGCAATTGCTCGCATGCCTTAGAGAACAGAGAGAAAGAGAAACGGAAATGAAGGAGATAGAATGAAAAGGAAAGAAAGACATAGATGCCCTAGTTTGTGTGCTATTGCAATGAAACATCGCCATCGTGCCATGTTCCTCTTCCCTTAACAGAGTGCGGTCTCCCGCTGCGGCGATTTCTCCTGCGTGGGATGCAATTGCTCGCATGGTTTAGACAACAGAGAGAAAGAGAAACGGAAATAAGGGAGATAAAATCAAAAGAAAAGAAAGACATAGATGCCCTAGTTTGTGTGCTGTTGCAATCAAAAATCGTCATCGTGCCATGTTCCTCTTCCCCTTACAGAGTGCGGTCTCCCGCTGCGGCGATTTCTCCTGCGTGGGATGCAATTGCTCGCATGCCTTAGAGAACAGAAAGAGAAACGGAAATAAGGTAGATAGAATGAAAAGAAAAGAAGGACATAGAAGGCCTAGTTTGTGTGCTGTTGCAATGAAAAATCGTCATCGTGCCATGTTCCTTTTGCCTTAACAGGGTGCGGTCTCCCGCTGCGGCGCTTTCTCCTGCGTGGGATGCAATTGCTCGCATGCCTTAGAGAACAGAGAGAAAGAGAAACGGAAATGAAGGAGATAGAATGAAAAGGAAAGAAAGACATAGATGCCCTAGTTTGTGTGCTATTGCAATGAAACATCGCCATCGTGCCATGTTCCTCTTCCCTTAACAGAGTGCGGTCTCCCGCTGCGGCGATTTCTCCTGCGTGGGATGCAATTGCTCGCATGGTTTAGACAACAGAGAGAAAGAGAAACGGAAATAAGGGAGATAAAATCAAAAGAAAAGAAAGACATAGATGCCCTAGTTTGTGTGCTGTTGCAATCAAAAATCGTCATCGTGCCATGTTCCTCTTCCCCTTACAGAGTGCGGTCTCCCGCTGCGGCGATTTCTCCTGCGTGGGATGCAATTGCTCGCATGCCTTAGAGAACAGAAAGAGAAACGGAAATAAGGTAGATAGAATGAAAAGAAAAGAAGGACATAGAAGGCCTAGTTTGTGTGCTGTTGCAATGAAACATCGTCATCGTGCCATGTTCCTCTTCCCCTAACAGAGTGCGGTCTCCCGCTGCGGCGATTTCTCTTGCGTGGGATGCAATTGCTCGCATGGTTTAGACAACAGAGAGAAAGAGAAACGGAAATAAGGGAGATAAAATGAGAAGAAAAGAAAGACATAGTTGCCCTAGTTTGTGTGCTGTTGCAATGAAAAATCGTCATCGTGCCATGTTCCTTTTGCCTTAACAGGGTGCGGTCTCCCGCTGCGGCGCTTTCTCCTGCGCGGGATGTAATTGCTCGCATGCCTTAGAGAACAGAGAGAAAGAGAAACGGAAATGAAGGAGATAGAATGAAAAGGAAAGAAAGACATAGATGCCCTAGTTTGTGTGCTATTGCAATGAAACATCGCCATCGTGCCATGTTCAACTTCCCTTAACAGAGTGCGGTCTCCCGCTGCGGCGATTTCTCCTGCGTGGGATGCAATTGCTCGCATGGTTTAGACAACAGAGAGAAAGAGAAACGGAAATAAGGGAGATAAAATCAAAAGAAAAGAAAGACATAGATGCCCTAGTTTGTGTGCTGTTGCAATCAAAAATCGTCATCGTGCCATGTTCCTCTTCCCCTTACAGAGTGCGGTCTCCCGCTGCGGCGATTTCTCCTGCGTGGGATGCAATTGCTCGCATGGTTTAGAGAGAACAGAGAGAAAGAGAAACGGAAATGAAGGGAGATAGAATGAAAAGAAAAGAAAGGACATAGATGGCCCTAGTTTGTGTGCTGTTGCAATGAAAAATCGTCATCGTGCCATGTTCCTCTTCCCCTTAACAGAGTGCGGTCTCCCGCTGCGGCGATTTCTCCTGCGTGGGATGCAATTGCTCGCATGGTTTAGACAACAGAGAGAAAGAGAAACGGAAATAAGGGAGATAAAATGAAAAGAAAAGAAAGACATAGATGCCCTAGTTTGTGTGCTGTTGCAATGAAAAATCGTCATCGTGCCATGTTCCTCTTCCCCTTAACAGAGTGCGGTCTCCCGCTGCGGCGATTTCTCCTGCGTGGGATGCAATTGCTCGCATGCCTTAGAGAACAGAGAGAAAGAGAAACGGAAATGAAGGAGATAGAATGAAAAGGAAAGAAAGACATAGATGCCCTAGTTTGTGTGCTGTTGCAATGAAACATCGTCATCGTGCCATGTTCTTCTTCCCTAACAGAGTGCGGTCTCCCGCTGCGGCGATTTCTCCTGCGTGGGATGCAATTGCTCGCATGGTTTAGACAACAGAGAGAAAGAGAAACGGAAATATGGGAGATAAAATGAAAAGAAAAGAAAGACATAGATTGCCCTAGTTTGTGTGCTGTTGCAATGAAAAATCGTCATCGTGCCATGTTCCTCTTCCCCTTAACAGAGTGCGGTCTCCCGCTGCGGCGATTTCTCCTGCGTGGGATGCAATTGCTCGCATGGTTTAGACAACAGAGAGAAAGAGAAATGGAAATGAAGGAGATAGAATGAAAAGGAAAGGAAGACATACATGCCCTAGTTTGTGTGCTGTTGCAATGAAACATCGTCATCGTGCCATGTTCCTCTTCCCCTAACAGAGTGCGGTCTCCCAGCTGCGGCAATTTCTCCTGCGTGGGATGCAATTGCTCGCATGGTTTAGACAACAGAGAGAAAGAGAAACGGAAATGAAGGAGCTAGAATGAAATGGAAAGAAAGACATAGATGCCCTATTTTGTGTGCTGTTGCAATGAAACATCGTCATCGTGCCATGTTAATCTTCCCTTAACAGAGTGCGGTCTCCCGCTGCGGCGATTTCTCCTGCGTGGGATGCAATTGCTCGCATGGTTTAGACAACAGAGAGAAAGAGAAACGGAAATAAGGGGAGATAAAATGAAAAGAAAAGAAAGACATAGATGCCCTAGTTTGTGTGCTGTTGCAATGAAAAATCGTCATCGTGCCATGTTCCTCTTGCCTTAACAGGGTGCGGTCTCCCGCTGCGGCGATTTCTCCTGCGTGGGATGCAATTGCTCGCATGGTTTAGACAACAGAGAGAAAGAGAAACGGAAATAAGGGAGATAAAATGAAAAGAAAAGAAAGACATAGTGCCCTACTTTGTGTGCTGTTGCAATGAAACATCGTCATCGTGCCGTGTTCCTCTTGCCTTAACAGGGTGCGGTCTCCCTCTGCGGCGATTTCTCCTGCGTGGGATGCAATTGCTCGCATGGTTTAGACAACAGAGAGAAAGAGAAACGGAAATGAAGGGAGATAGAATGAGAAGAAAAGAAAGACATAGATGCCCTAGTTTGTGTGCTGTTGCAAACAAACATCGTCATCGTGCCATGTTCCTCTTCCCCTTACAGAGTGCGGTCTCCCGCTGCGGCGATTTCTTCTGCGTGGGATGCAATTGCTCGCTTGGTTTTAGACAACAGAGAGAAAGAGAAACGGAAATAAGGGAGATAAAATGAAAAGAAAAGAAAGACATAGATGCCCTAGTTTGTGTGCTGTTGCAATCAAAAATCGTCATCGTGCCATGTTCCTCTTGCCTTAACAGGGTGCGGTCTCCCGCTGCGGTTGATTTCTCCTTCGTGGGATGCAATTGCTCGCATGCCTTAGAGAACAGAGAGAAAGAGAAACGGAAATGAAGGAGATAGAATGAAATGGAAAGAAAGACATAGATGCCCTATTTTGTGTGCTGTTGCAATGAAACATCGTCATCGTGCCATGTTCCTCTTGCCTTAACAGGGTGCGGTCTCCCGCTGCGGCGATTTCTCCTGCGTGGGATGCAATTGCTCGCATGGCTTAGAGAACAGAGAGAAAGAGAAATGGAAATAAAGGAGATAGAATGAAAAGAAAAGAAGGACATAGATGGCCTAGTTTGTGTGCTGTTGCAATGAAAAATCGTCATCTTGCCATGTTCCTCTTCCGCTAACAGAGTCCGGTCTCCCGCTGCGGCGATTTCTCTTGCGTGGGATGCAATTGCTCGCATGGTTTAGACAACAGAGAGAAAGAGAAACGGAAATAAGGGAGATAAAATGAAAAGAAAAGAAAGACATAGTTGCCCTAGTTTGTGTGCTGTTGCAATGAAAAATCGTCATCGTGCCATGTTCTTTTTGCCTTAACAGGGTGCGGTCTCCCGCTGCGGCGCCTTCTCCTGCGTGGGATGCAATTGCTCGCATGCCTTAGAGAACAGAGAGAAAGAGAAACGGAAATGAAGGAGATAGAATGAAAAGGAAAGAAAGACATAGATGCCCTAGTTTGTGTGCTATTGCAATGAAACATCGCCATCGTGCCATGTTCCTCTTCCCTTAACAGAGTGCGGTCTCCCGCTGCGGCCGATTTCTCCTGCGTGGGATGCAATTGCTCGCATGGTTTAGACAACAGAGAGAAAGAGAAACGGAAATAAGGGAGATAAAATGAAAAGAAAAGAAAGACATAGATGCCCTAGTTTGTGTGCTGTTGCAATCAAAAATCGTCATCGTGCCATGTTCCTCTTACCCTTACAGAGTGCGGTCTCCCGCTGCGGCGATTTCTCCTGCGTGGGATGCAATTGCTCGCATGGTTTAGACAACAGAGAGAAAGAGAAACGGAAATAAGGGAGATAAAATGAAAAGAAAAGAAAGACATAGATGCCCTAGTTTGTGTGCTGTTGCAATCAAAAATCGTCATCGTGCCATGTTCCTCTTGCCTTAACAGGGTGCGGTCTCCCGCTGCGGCGATTTCTCCTGCGCGGGATGCAATTGCTCGCATGGTTTAGACAACAGAGAGAAAGAGAAACGGAAATGAAGGAGATGGAATGAAAAGGAAAGAAAGACATAGATGCCCTAGTTTGTGTGCTGTTGCAATGAAACATCGTCATCGTGCCATGTTCTTCTTCCCCTGACAGAGTGCGGTCTCCCGCTGCGGCGATTTCTCCTGCGTGGGATGCAATTGCTCGCATGGTTTAGACAACAGAGAGAAAGAGAAACGGAAATAAGGGAGATAAAATGAAAAGAAAAGAAAGACATAGATGCCCTAGTTTGTGTGCTGTTGCAATCAAAAATCGTCATCGTGCCATGTTCCTCTTCCCCTTACAGAGTGCGGTCTCCCGCTGCGGCGATTTCTCCTGCGCGGGATGCAATTGCTCGCATGGTTTAGACAACAGAGAGAAAGAGAAACGGAAATGAAGGAGATGGAATGAAAAGGAAAAGAAAGACATAGATGCCCTAGTTTGTGTGCTGTTGCAATGAAACATCGTCATCGTGCCATGTTCCTTCTTCCCCTGACAGAGTGCGGTCTCCCGCTGCGGCGATTTCTCCTGCGTGGGATGCAATTGCTCGCATGGTTTAGACAACAGAGAGAAAGAGAAACGGAAATAAGGGAGATAAAATGAAAAGAAAAGAAAGACATAGATTGCCCTAGTTTGTGTGCTGTTGCAATGAAAAATCGTCATCGTGCCATGTTCCTCTTGCCTTAACAGGGTGCGGTCTCCCGCTGCGGCGATTTCTCCTGCGCGGGATGCAATTGCTCGCATGGTTTAGACAACAGAGAGAAAGAGAAACGGAAATGAAGGAGATAGAATGAAAAGGAAAGAAAGACATAGATGCCCTAGTTTGTGTGCTGTTGCAATGAAAACATCGTCATCGTGCCATGTTCCTCTTCCCCTTACAGAGTGCGGTCTCCCGCTGCGGCGATTTCTCCTGCGTGGGATGCAATTGCTCGCATGGTTTAGACAACAGAGAGAAAGAGAAACGGAAATAAGGGAGATAAAATGAAAAGAAAAGAAAGACATAGATGCCCTAGTTTGTGTGCTGTTGCAATGAAAAATCGTCATCGTGCCATGTTCCTCTTGCCTTAACAGGGTGCGGTCTCCCGCTGCGGCGATTTCTCCTGCGTGGGAATGCAATTGCTCGCATGCCTTGGAGAACAGAGAGAAAGAGAAACGGAAATGAAGTAGATAGAATGAAAAGGAAAGAAGGACATAGATGCCATAGTTTGTGTGCTTTTGCAATGAAACATCGTCATCGTGCCATGTTCCTCTTCCCCTAACAGAGTGCGGTGTCCTGCTGCGGCGATTTCTCCTGCGTGGGATGCAATTGCTCGCATGCCTTAGAGAACAGAGAGAAAGAGAAACGGAAATGAAGGAGATAGAATGAAAAGGTAAGAAAGAAATAGATGCCCTAGTTTGTGTGCTGTCGCAATGAAACATCGTCATCGTGCCATGTTCTTCTTCCCCTAACAGAGTGCGGTCTCCCGTTGCGGCGATTTCTCCTGCGTGGGATGCAATTGCTCGTATGGTTTAGACAACAGAGAGAAAGAGAAACGGAAATATGGGAGATAAAATGAAAAGAAAAGAAAGACATAGTTGCCCTAGTTTGTGTGCTGTTGCAATGAAAAATCGTCATCGTGCCATGTTCCTCTTCCCCTAACAGAGTGCGGTCTCCCGCTGCGGTGATTTCTCCTGCGTGGGATGCAATTGCTCGCATGGTTTAGACAACAGAGAGAAAGAGAAATGGAAATGAAGGAGATAGAATGAAAAGGAAAGGAAGACATACATGCCCTAGTTTGTGTGCTGTTGCAATGAAACATCGTCATCGTGCCATGTTCCTCTTCCCCTAACAGAGTGCGGTCTCCTGCTGCGGCAATTTCTCCTGCGTGGGATGCAATTGCTCGCATGGTTTAGACAACAGAGAGAAAGAGAAACGGAGATAAGGGAGATCCAGCGCTGCCCCATATAATTCATCACAATATATATTCTCGAAGTCAGAACTTTCCTGAATTGTGCGATTCCTGATATCGACCTTGCGCGTTGTCCAGCAGATCGCCTTTAGTCCGCCAAAATGAAATATTGCAATGAAGCGCCCATAGCAAGTATACTACTTATGTACTGTTCTTATTATGTTGATAACATAGGACATCATGTCGTCCGAGTTGCTAATACCAATACCATGATTCAGCAGCAGCAGCAGCAGCGCGGCTGTGTGACAGTGTTGGCATGCTTGACTCTTCCGTCTTGGCTCCACAGGTTCGCTTGTGCTATCGGTCTGCCAGCTCAAATCTTCAGCCCGCGCTAGCG
Source organism: Rhipicephalus appendiculatus (assembly GCA_030522465.1). NCBI lineage: Eukaryota > Metazoa > Arthropoda > Arachnida > Ixodida > Ixodidae > Rhipicephalus > Rhipicephalus appendiculatus. The sequence continues at coordinate 104,002 of JALIZH010018693.1, read as the reverse complement.
CATCTGCGCTTGCAAGTTACCGGCCTAATCGCCAGCAACGTGCGTCGTCGGGCTCTTGGCGTGATTCTGACAGCTCACCGCTGCCCCTGGATCTGCGCCTGCGCCTGGTCGACTGCAGCTTGGCTATATAAACGTCCTACCGACCACTCAACTACATTCAGCAGCAGCAGCGCGGCAGTGTGACAGTGTTTGCATGCTTGACTCTTCCGTCTTGGCTTCACAGGTTCGTGCACTTTTTTCCTGGCGGTTTATTGCTTTTCATTTTCTTTTATTAGTTACACTGCCGCTGCTGCTGCCATCGGTGTTATCTTTTAATCATGCCAACTGTTGCTGAACTGTCTAAACGAGTGGAACAACTTGAAAATACTTTTAAAGACAGACTTGATAACCTTCTTGACAAGGTAACGACAACTGTTGTGTCCAAGCTAGATTCCCAGCCTTCCTTGATCATTAAAGGGCTAAAGGACGAGATTGAGGGTCTTACAAGCAGTCTTGATTTTCTAAACAAGACTGTTGAATCCCTCAGATCTGAAAAAGAGGAACTAACGGCAATGAACAAATCCCTCATTGCATGTAACGAATCTTTGGAAAGGCGAATTGGTGACTTGGAACAGTACTCGCGGAAAAACAACTTGGAAATCAAAGGCGTTCCGTTTACTCAGGGTGAAAACTGTATGACTATTCTTCAAACTATCGCCTCAAAAATAGATTGCCCGATTTCTGCCAGTGATATTGAAGTTATACATCGTGTTCCGTCTGCGTCCGATACAAAGCACTTGCTCGTCCGATTTCACTCTCGAGCCTTGAAAACTGACTTCATAGGCAAAGCCCGAAAGGCACGTCTTAACACTAGCGATCTTGGTTTGAGCAAAGCACGAGGCAAACCTGTTTTCGTCAATGACCACCTCACTCCTCAAAACAAGTAATTATTCGGCAAAGCTTTGCAACTCAAAAAAAGAAAAAAGTGGCTTTTTTTGTGGACTGATGACTGCGTCATCAAGGCAAGACAGTCAACAGATAGCAGGGTTTTTCGCATCAGGTGTGAATCGGACTTGGCAATTTTTGCTTAACTTAACTAGGCTTCCTCGTCTGTCTTTTACTGTCCCCCCTGACCTGATGTCGTACATTTCCATTAGCGAAATTCAATCCTGCTTTTCGAACAATCATCATTCAGCGATTCACTTCAACTCGCGTAGTCTTCGCAAACATTTTCATGATTACCAAATTTTATTGTCCTCCTGTATCCATTCTTTTTCAATTATATGTGTTTCTGAAACATGGCTGAGTGACTTAGATAAAAATCTCTATGGTTTTCCGTCTTACAATTCCGAATATTGTAATCGCATTTCATCACAACATGGTGGTTCAGCCATATTTATTCGTTCCGACATTCGATACAAGCGTAGGCTTGATCTGCATTTAAATGTCTCCGATTGTGAGTCGGTGTGGATAGAAGTAGATCACTCTGTATTAGGTGCTGATAATAACAATGTGGTCTTTGGTACCATTTATCTTTCCCCGCATACACCAATTCCTGCTTTCTGCGAAGCGCTTGACCCTATTCTTGACACTCTTTCAAAGGAAAAAAAATCCGTTGTCATCATGGGTGACAATAACATAAATTTACTTGATGCTTCTTCCCCATATGTAGCTCAGTTTGTTAGTTGTTTCCAGGGTTATGGTCTTGAATCTTTGATTTCCCTTCCCACCCGCTGCACTAATAATGGTTTGGGAACACTTACTGATCATGCTCTTTCGAACCTTCTTCATCCTCCCTCCGCATTCATTATACAGAGTAATATTACGGATCATTTCCCAGTTGCGCTTCGCTTTGAGAATAGCCCTCGCATTAATAATGGGAGTTTCGTTACCAATAAGTTTGACCGAGAAAAATTTGTTGAAGCGGTATCAAAATCTGATTGGTCTTGTGTCACTTCATTGAACAATGCTGAGTCAGCATACACCACATTCATATCCATAATATCCAACTGCGTATCCTCATCGACAACAAGTGTTGAATGTCATAAACGTTATGCCTCGCCTAAGAATGCATGGTTAACGAAAGGATTACTTAATAGCCTACGTAAAAAAGATAACTTATATAAAAAAATTGGCCGCGTATCTGCGTGCTTCGCTGCAAATGTCATCGAAAGACGATAGTCTTCTGCCGGTCGTACTATATGAGTCCTGGTCTCATCCGCGGCCACCTGCTGTTCTCGACCATTTCCGTCCTGGCATGACCAAGCGTCTTCTCGCCGCAAGCGCGGTGTTTTTGGCACCGTATAAAAAGCTGAGAAGTCGCGCAGAGCGACCGGAGCGACCACGAAAAGAGATTCTCTTGTTTGCAGCGACGACGGCAGACTGCGCCAGCTATCGTGCGTCGGATGAAACACGGGGCGCTTCGCGCGACCTCGGAGATAGACGACGGCTCTTCGCTTTTGCGAGGCAGCTAGCATTTTCAGCGCAGCCTAAGAAACACTAGGGTCTTTAGAATTAAGTATCTATGTATTTTCTATAAAAGAACACACCACTTAATACTTCCGTATTGTTGTTGCGCCTCAGATATGCGTAATATTTGCTTTTTGATCGACAATGTTCACAAGTATGCACGAAAACGACTGTTCAAGATGGCTGGGAGTTCAGAAAGTGGTTAAACTTTGGCCGAGTAGCTGAATCGTGTGACGTGCCGACAAACAGAGAAACAGACCAAAATTTCTCCATTCAAGTATCCCAAGAAAGACTATCGTCTTTAAAAACAAAAAGACAGCCATTTAATTTGCGCCTACTTGATCGTTACAAGCAATGTTGTAACACATTGAATGCTGTATTGAAAGGTGCGAAAAAGTACTATTATCAAAATGAAATCAACCGTACTGGATCAGATGCAAAAAAGCAATGGCGCCTGATCAATTCTTTTCTTAATAAAACCACTAATCCACCTATATCCAGCATCATCCATGAAGGTTCGGTAATGTCAAATCCACTAGACATTGCCAATACATTTAGTGACTACTACTCCTCTCCTATACCAGTTCCACCCAGTGTGCATGACGAACTTGCTCATTGTGGTCGCTCATTTTTTCTTTTTCCTACCACCCCTGAGGAGGTAAGAAATACAATTAGTAGCATAAAGTCATCCAGCGCAGGTATCGACAACATATCTGCTTACCATGTGAAAATGGTTGCTGATATGATTGCAGATGTGCTCACCCACATAATCAATCTAATTTTCGAGTCTGGTACATTTCCCCGTGAGTTGAAAATAAGTAAGGTAATTCCAGTATTTAAGAAAGGTGACAGATGCTTAATATCGAATTACAGACCTATATCCATTCTACCCTTTTTTAGCAAGGTAATTGAAAAGCTGATACATGTTCGACTGTCCAGCTACCTAACTAAATTTCACCTATTTCATCCGAATCAGTTTGGTTTTAGACAAGGATATTCGACTAACTTAGCCCTAATTTACTTTACAGAAAAATGCTAACTAGAAATTGACCGGGGTAACTTCATTGGTTCTGTTTTTTTAGATTTTACTAAAGCGTTTGATACACTAAATCATGACATTCTGTTCTCCAAACTTTCATCTTATGGCATTACTGGCAATTCTCTCCATCTTTTTCGCAGTTACTTATCTTATCGAGAGCAATTAGTATCCATCTCTGGCATCCATTCCACTAAAAAAAATAGTTAACGTCGGTGTTCCACAAGGCTCAATTCTGGGCCCACTATTATTCCTACTCTACATTAATGATCTTCCGCAATGTCTAACCTCATCAACTGAATGCATTTTATATGCTGACGACACGACCCTCCTACTTCCAAATAATTCAATAAGTAACCTAATAACAACCCTTAATGTTGAGCTTCTTAACGTTAGTGCATGGTGTACAAAAAATAAGCTTTTGATAAATCCCTCCAAAACCAAGTTCCTAATTTTTAATTCCAGGTCAATAAATAACGCGCAAGTTCCACCGTTTTTTATCGACTCGTATCCCATCCACCTATCAGATCATTGTTCTTTCCTTGGTATTGAACTCGATTCCCGGTTAAAATTCAACTTACATATTCAAGAACTGCAACGGAAAACATCTTATGGTATTAGGGTATTACTAAAAGCTAGATGTTATTTCGATTTGACTACTTTGACCACTCTATATTATGCATTCATTCACAGTCATCTTAACTATTGCATTGCGTCATGGGGTCAAACATATAATTGCCACCTTTCTTCCCTCCAACATGTACAAAATCAAGCCATTCGCATTCTCACCTGGAGCAGCCGACGCTCCCATGTTACTAATTTGTACACTGTACTTAACCTACTAAATATTGATAACCTGAACAAATTTAATGTATGCATTTTCGCCTATCGAGTAGTTCATGACCACAGCCTTCTAAAATTTGTTCTCATCCGAAACCTTAATTCGAACATTACCCGCTTTTCCTCAAATAACAACTTTTTACTTCCCAAGGTACGAACTAACTATGGTTCTCAAAGACTAGCTTTTGTTTTAATTAAACTTTGGAATTCTTTGCCATATAATATTAAGTGTGCTTTTTCTGTTTCGTCATTCAAACATCAGCTTCGCAAATTCATGTTTAATCAATAGCACCATTCACTGCATGTTATTCAAACACAACTTTAATTCTGTCGTTCTGATTATGTTTGCTTCTTATTATGTTACTGTTCCTTACCCCTATTCCTTTCATGTTTTACATTGTATTCCTGTTCGCATCGCCGTTTTTTTTTCCCTTTTTTTTTTGTCTCCCCCGTTTACTTTGTACTTTGTTCCTTACCCCTATTCCTTTTATGTTTTACATTGTATTCCTGTTCGCATCGCCGTTTTTTTTTTCCTTTTTTTTGTCTCCCCCGTTTACTTTGTACTTTGTTCCTTACCCCTATTCCTTTTATGTTTTATATTGTATTCCTGTTCGCATCGCTGTTTTTTTTTTCCATTACTTTGTACTATGAATATTCTGCTGTTTTACTTTTTGCTGTTAAGTAGTGTTATCTTTTTTTTACCATTACAATAAGGTCCCCCCTACAGTGTTTACACTATGGGACCTTTTTCTGTACTAAAATGTTTATATTCTGTATATGTATTCAATAGTGAATAAACTTCAAACTTCAAACCAAGGAATCTAGAAATGAAAGGCTGTACTCAATCAGTATACTGAGCACCGTGTCGCTGAAGTTGGTGATCACCTGGGGTGACCACTATGCATGAAGGGCCTTAGAAGGGTGGTACTAATATATTATTTTATATCGCTCTAAGGGAGGTGTCTTGCAAGATATATACAAGCGCCCTCAAGAATGAAATGGATGTGCGCTACATACAATTTTCCTTTGCTCCTGCGGGGAAAGAAAGACTGCTTTGCGACCTTTCACTGAAAGTGACCAGTAGACCCTTACTGCATGGTGGAAACCCCAGGTGACCACCTCATATCTTTTGAACTAAAATAGCCATTTTTTTTTCTTGCGAGAAAATCATTTTCTGAAAAAGATTTCACCATTTTTTCAATAAACCTCTCTTTCCCGCCAAAAATGGAGTTCTGTGCATAAAAGAGTTATTACAAAGGCGGTAAGGGAAATCGGAGGAGGGAGTCCAGCCGTGCGCTAGAATGAGCGCGCCGCCGCGGTCGTCATACCTCCCCATTCTAGCCACCCGGACTTGAGACAAAATGGCCGCCTCTGCTGTCCATCGACGTCGTCAGTGCTCTCGCAAACTGTCTTTATGCTCTTCATTCGTATCCCAACTTGAATTCCGCGAAAAGCCTTGTTTGTCTGTTGTGTTCGGGAGCGACGACCGCCGTGGTTTCGTCGGCTGCGTAGGCACTCGGCGCCGCCTGGAAACAGCTGCCGATGCACGTACTGGCATAGCTGCGCCGTTTATCGGCGCTTCCATACCGTGTGTGCTACAAAGCGGTCGTCATCATCCTCTGCGGGTGTTTTGTCTTGAGCATGAAGTGTTACGCATTCTGCAGTTTTGTTCCTCCTGCGTCTGTGGTGTACGTTGCTTCGCACGCCTGTTGTCCCACCAGTGACTGCGACAGTGCTGTTAACTTTTTTTTTTTGGCGAAGTCGTCAGTTTTGGCGAAAAGTCGCTACTTGATGATGATGATAACTTTTCTCAGAATTTTCCTTTTCGGTTTTCTACTCGTGAATGAATTATGTTTTAAACAATATTTTCAATCACTTTCTGTGGTGGCGAGTGAAGTCAACAGTCGGAATACGAAAATACTTTCTAGTGTCACTTTCTAGTGTGAAGCAGAGGTACGGTGTAGCAGAGGAACGCCCGGTGTGCGTAAATTTGCCGTACGCCATGCTTTGCCCGCTTTATGAAGGTACCGACATTTCACCAAGGGGTACACAAGTGGCCAGCGATAAGGAAGGCTGTGCATTTCCATACGAACTTTTGCTACACTTTTGCTTCACTTTTGCTACAGGAAGGCTCGGTTGCGGCTGAAAAGTGTAGTTCCTTCTGTTGAGAACTGCAGTATGGTTCGGATGACTTTTTCACGTTGGTGGTAGTGGTATGCTCCTTTATAGCGAAAAGCTTCGCATACGATTCGCTCCTACAGTAGGCACATTGAGCTTTCATTCCTTCGTTTTCAACAGCACGTAACCAGCCTTTAAATTTGAGCGGATTCCCAACTTTTTCTATATTGATGATCATACTTGGAAGGCGTAATAAAGCTAGAGTGGCATATTTCAACGCTTGAAAGTCCCCATCAAAGTCGCTAAGACAACAAAGAGATAGAAATGTCGCCTGGATGACTGAAAAGACGCCAAATTTACCACTTTCTCGCTGCGTTACCACCACTGGACTGCGACAGGTGGCGATAACTGCAATTTACTACTCCAGCTGACCACGTGTTGTACTCTAACGGGTAAATAAGAAAAATTCAACTAAACTTTTATCTTCAGCCATAATGAAGGCTTCTATAGGAACTGCCAGAGTCCTTCAATACTTTTACTGGTCATGAAGCTCCGCTGTAACTCTATGGGAGAGCTTTGGGGAGAGCTCTGGGAGAGCGGAGGCTGCGGGGCGGCGCTCCGTCCAGACTGTATATACATGAAGCGTTGGGTTTTAAGGACAACAATGGAAAGCTGAACACGTCCGCGATAGAAATAAGTTACATACGGTTAGAGTATTGGTGGCAGAAAAGTAGAGAGAAAGGACAGAAATAAATAATGGGGGGAAAATAAGGTGATTCTGCCTTAAGAGGCAGAGAGATGGACCGTGAATTTATATTTTAGATGCGAAGCATCTTAAGCTCGGGGCTATGTCCGTCCCTCCCGCGTCCCCCCGTCCCGCGTCCGGCCACTTTCATGAAGTAGGGAAGCACCCATTATGCGAACCAGAACACTGTAGTAATATGAAGGCCGTCAACCACTACCACAGTCATCGGAGTCATGGCCGAGAGCACAGAGAGGCTGCTTAGCAATGGCTAGGCAGGTGGTGTCTGTCGCCCAGGTTGACCCCATTCCTTGACCTTGCTTGCATGTGTTTGGAGGGGGCTTAGTCCGTCCCTCCTTCCCGCGTCCCACACCACCACAGCGCATGCGCATCCCCTCCCCCCTCTCCCTCCTACGCTCACACCCTTTCTCTCCTCTAGGAATCGTCTACTCTACGGAGCGGCCCCCCGCGTCCCACACCCCCCCACAGCGCATGCGCGTCCCCTCCCCTATCCTCTCATACGCTCACCCCCCTTTCTCTACTCTAGGAATCATCTACTCTACGGAGCGACGCCCGCGTCCCACAGCGCATGCGCGTCCTCTCCCCCTCTCTCCTCAGGAATCCTCTAGTCTACGGAGCGGCTCCGGCGTCCCACATCCCCACAGCGCATGCGCGTCCTCTCTCCCTCTCTCCTCTAGGAATCTACTCTACGGAGCGGCTCCCGCGTCCCACATCCCCACAGCGCATGCACGTCCCCTCCCCTCTCTCTCCTCTCCTACGGTCCCCCCCCGTCCTCTCCTCTAGGAATCCTCTACGGAGCGGCGCGCACGACACGTGGTGTGACAGCTGCATACTCTGCTGGGGGGCGCCACGGTAGTTCCGCGGTATAAAAATGACGGAGCGCGCGGGCCTCATTCTCTCTCCTGCGCAGCGCCGCGATGAGCGCCCAGACCGCTGCCGTGAAACGAGAGCGGCGACGTTCCTCCCGCTCAAGCTAATTATCTCCCCGCTACTTCGCATCCACACATGGTTCCCTTTAGCGGGAGATGGGAAAGTTTTTCTTTGGTATAATAACATAGATTTAATGAATGTAGATAAGGCATTAGGCCAACATAAAAGGAAAGTTTTCTTTCCCTATTTTTTCGAGCCTGGTGAGGACGTCTCTGCCCCGTTATAAAGGGGACGCTCATAGCATCCATCCATCCATATAACGCTTAGGCACGAGTCTACATGAAGCCTTGGGTCTTGGGACGACAACGGAAAGCTGAACACGCGCGCGATAGAAATAAGTAAGAGACGGTTAGAGTATTGGTGGCAGAAAACTAGAGAGAAGGGACAAAAATAAATTGTGGAGAATAAGGACATTGCCGTAAAGGGTAGAGAACTGGGCTATGAATTTGCGTTTTTTTCCAATAGTAAGATTGATTTAATCGAAATAGACAAGTAAGGAATAAGGCCAACTCAAAGAAAAAGAAGAAAAAGTTTTACTTATTTTTTTTATTTGACGAGCCTGGTGGCACACTTGTCACCACCCCGTTATAAAGGGGACGCTCATAGCATCCATCCATCCATACGATGCTTATGAAATCATCACTGGAGACCTAACGAACTTTCAAGCAGGAAATTGCGAAAGAAAAGATCTACGATAATTCTCGGGGTAGTTCTCTGCTGTTTGAGGCCAGGACGGAAGTATTGCGGACCAAGACGTACCGAGCCAAATACGAAGGCATAGACACGTTATGTAGTGCGTGTGGAGAGGAGGAGGAAACGGCTGAATATTTGATGCTGTTCTGTAAACAGCTTCATCCTATTATAGTCCAAGATAATGGCGCAGAGTTATTGCGATATCAATTATATGGACACTCTCGGCTGGTTTTCGCCGTCGGCGTTGGCGTCGCCGTCATGTCCCGTATATGTATCTATATATTTATAAAAACCTCAGAGAAAAATAATTCAGAAAAATGTTTCCGACGCGCGGCATCGAACCAGGGACCTCTCGCTCTGCAGCGCGCGCCGCTAACCGCTCAGCCACGAAGGCGAACGTCCTTCAATGTTCAAACGGAGAGCTATTTATATACAGCGAGTTTTCAGCATTACCAGCCAGATGGCGCAAAGGCCGCACTCGGCGGGGCTTAGCTGGGCGCCCCGGCGTTCGTCGCGACGCGCGCTCTCAGGCGCTCCTAGCTCTCCGGCGCGCACTTCGCCCTAAGGTGGGGGGGGGGGAGGTAGATGCCTGTGGCCGCGCGCGCTTATCTCGCGGTGGCGGAGAATGGGGCTTTCGGCGGAACGATAGCGTTGTAGTTACCGGGCGCGCGAAGGTCACATCGCTCGCTGCAGTCCCCCCCGTTTGCGAAAACAGCCCGCTTTTCAAACACAGCGAAGTAACAACTGTGACACTTGTTCGCGCTCGTCTGTACCTGTCAATACGTTTCGTGCGTCGTTTTTGGTTGAGCAGCGCGTTAAGTGTCGAGCTGTGAATGTTTTTAGTTCGCTCTCGTCCTGTGCGTGTCATGTCCTGTGCGCGTCATGTGTGCGTGAGCAGCGCGCTGCACGTTTCGACCTGCTTGCCATTGGTCGCTTGACATTCCAGTTTGTTGCTATCGCATTCATTGCTTCGCCTTGTGGCGAAACTGTGACTTTTTTCAAAGCATTAGGGTTTAGGGACAGTGAAGGCAAAATAGACTTTAAGCGGGTAGAAATAACCAGGAGGAGGTTATCGGATTGGTGGCTACAGTCAAGGCACGAGTGAAATTTAATCCTTCAATACATAGTGCTAGTACTTCAACTTTACTATGTATTACGGTGAGGTGACATAAGCCGCCGCCCGATCAAAAGGGTACAGCCTTATCCATACAAAAATACAAAAAATACGCATCGGCAGACGGCAGCGAAGGCGGCTGGCTGCCGGTGTCGCTGCAAAAATCGTGGCGTGTCACCGCGCAGTTTTCACCGTATTTAGCAAGATTTCCTAGATTTTAGCAAGGCTTTCGATACTGTTACGCACTCGCTTTTTTTACTGAAATTATCGTGTCTTAATATATCTGCTAACACACTGGCATGGCTACAAGCTTATCTCTCGTGTAGGAAACAATGCACCATCATCGATAGCGCGTCATTGTCGCACGTAGACGTCACTTCAGGAGTGCCACAAGGCTCCGTTCTGGGCCCGCTTCTGTTTTTGATTTATATCAATCACCTTGCCGAATGCGTGGACAGTCAAGTCAGGTTGTACGCAGATGACTACTGCATATATCGTGAAATTAAGTGCATGCAGGATTCCGAACAACTGCAGAAAGACCTCGACTCAGTAATAGCACGGTGCAGTACGTGGAAAATGAAGCTCAATGTGTCAAAGTGGAGTGTCATTAGGTTCACCAAGAAAAAGCAGCCCCTTCTTACAGATTACTGCATGGAACAGATTCCACTATCCATTGTAAGTGAATATAAGTACCTTGGCGTTGTCATCAACAGCACACTATCATGGAATGATCATGTTCGCAGGGTATCAGTTAAAGCCAGTCGCGTGTTGAACTTCCTGCGACGCAATTTCAGAACCACACCCTTTGTTCTTAAACATGTTCTTTACGTGTCAAATGTACGCCCGATTTTAGAATATGCTTGCACTGCTTGGGACCCGGCTACTAAGGTAAATATAGATGCGTTGGAGCGCATCCAGAAACGTGCCGCCCGGTTTGTGACGGGTGATTACAACTTCACCAGAAGGTCAAACGAAATCGTCAGTGCACTTGGATGGCCATTACTGTCTTCAAGGCGTAAATATATCAGAGTATGTCTTTTCTACAACATAATGACAAAACCGGAATCGATAAAAAAAATCACAGTTTCACCGCAAGGGTGAAGCAATTAATGCGATAGCAACAAATTGTAATGTTATACGAAGTGAGGCTGGCAGCTAACTCTTTTTGGATCCGATTTCACGCAACTCTAGAAAACGCTGGTTTAAGAGCATGCGGCCGCTCCAGGGAAACACTGCTCACCACATTCTCTTCGCGTTGAGAGCGCAGCACGTAGAAGGGTGCACCGGCCCCCCCGCTGTCGGCCGCCGAGAAGGGGAGATAACGCGCGCGCCCGCGCTCGTAAAATCGAAGGTCGCTCGAGGGAACCCCCCCCCCCCCCTCGCGTCTTTTCACGCTCACGAACGACGGGCGGGGCCGGTTATATATATACATATACATATACGGGGGTGACCGCGGCGGACGCCGGCGCCGGCGACGCCGACGGCGAAAACCAGCCGAGAGTGTCCATATAATTGCTATCGCAATAATAAATAGATCAAACCACCAACCTACATCTCATCACGGCGGGACCATTCTTTAAAAGTACGCGAATACAATTGCCGAACAAGTGCTTTCGCAAATACCTGTTTTCCGAAAACTCTACACGAATGGAATAGACTTCCGCTAAGTATTGTAACCGCACCTAACACAGCGTTCCCTTCACTTTTAAAACAGTATGTTATTACCTAATGTCACTTTTTTTTCTTTTTTTTTCCTTTCATCTACTGTCAACATTTTTTTTTCATTTAGCAAAGGCGGAAATGTCCAGCCCATGTATTTTGTGCATCTATTGCATGCTGCGATTCACCTATCTTGATTTGTTGTTTTGTTTGTGCCGCGCAATTTGTTTTCTTTTACGTGTATGTACTTTTGATTTGTAAACCCCCCTACAACAATGCCCCTAGAGGGCGCTGCAGGTACATGTATTATAGGGAGCCTAGATGACCGGCCGTTTTAGGGTGGAGACATCTTCAAAAAGTGCTTTCAAGAAACTCAGCCAAAACCAGTGGGTAATGGGGCACGCTGTTGCCAGCTTCCACCAAATCTAGCATAGTTTTCTGTGCGCCGCCATTTTGGTCCCAACCGCTGCTCCCCTGAGCTCTTGCGACGTAACGCTGAGCGGCGCTGACGCGAGCTCAAGCAAGGGAGGCAACAGCTCACGACCAGCGAGCGCGTCCCCGTGTGGACGCGCGGAAGCATCCCGTATGTAGGCTGCCTACTCGCAATGCGTGAACGCAGCAACGACAACTTCGGTTATCTATGCATTGGCGAACACCGTGGAACACATATAACATGTCCTGCAGCGAAAAAGAGTGAAGGAAATGCGCAGCACTCACAGAGCAAATACGAGGCGCACAGGTGGGCTCCCAGCCGTCTCGATTTATTTGAGCGAGCCAGAGTAGCCGTCAGCCCGGGCTCGCTGGAAGCGGAATATTCCCAAGCCCTTTCTGTTGTGGTTAGTTCACAGGGGTACGCAGCAATCATTCTCAGGCTTCACCGGCAGCGTTTAACACGCTATCGCTACGTTCGGCGCCGCATTGTCGATGATTAAACGGAACCGGACGTAGACGCAGTGCGGGCACCAAGATGGTACGATAGCGCGGCGCCGCTGTCTGGCAACAATGTGTTTTGGCGGGCGGCGGTGCGTTGGCGGCATGTAGTGGGTCAAAGGCTGACATCACCCTAAAACGGCCGGTCATGTAGGCTCCCTAATGTATAAATAAATAAAAAATAGAAATAAATATTTCTGGTATTGCGCCTATAGTGTGTTGTGCCTGAAGATCGGAAAGGACCTGGGTGTCGATCCGGTTACAAGGAAAATGACGAAAAGGTGTCGATGTTCTGGCTCCCTAGTGGAACCGCGCCATACCGCGACAAGAAACTGGTGGTTTCACATTTCATTCCCCGCATGTGCGAAAAGCACTTGGAAGAATGTGACATTGTTCGCGTTCACCAGTGGCTAGTCGGAGGTGTTGTGAATTAGTAGTAAACAACCTTATTAGGAAAGCCGTTGGTTTCCTAAGCGGAGATGGCTGTCACGCCATGCCTGGTCGCCACCTCGCCAGCGCGTTTAATGGCCCGGAGCTGGCCGTCCATGCTTGTGGTCGTGAGGGTTCTCTCCCAGGCCTCACTAGACGGTGACTGTCCTAGGAGCAGTGTTGCGGAGTTGCCACTCCGGAATTGGAATGACTCCGTATTCATTCCACATTTTTGCGATACCGGAATGGAATGGGGACAACGCTTGGAGGAATGGAATCAAGCGCCTTTTGCACGGAATGGAATGGGAATGGAATTACGTCTTTTTGCGAGAACAGAGCCCCTTTTCGTCTACGCGCTGTTTTTCGAACTTCAAACATTAGTAAGTCAAAGCCTTGAATTTAACAATAAAGCAGTATTTTAAAATGGCTTGGCTGATTACAAGCACGGTACATCTATAAGCAACGCGCCTGTGTTGCATATTAGGCTGTGTTGCTCCGAAGTTTGCCTCTATTCGTCGCGTAACCGCGGTTCTATGCCGTTGGTATCCGTCATGCGGAACTACGGCGGCGGCATACCCCCCCCCCCCCCTCCCCTTACGCCTTGTGATGTTTTTTAGATGCGAAGCAGCTTATGGCGGAGTTCAATCCGGTGGTGTGCGGCGTGACCACCCTTACTGCGCATGCGCAGACCCTCTCCACACACCAGCCAACATCTGTGGCTGCCCCGTAGCCAACGTCCCTCTCCCCACATTCCCCCCTCCTCGTTTAGATAAAAGTCTCGCGTTAGGTCGTACACACGCTCAGTCACTGCGCCGGTGTCATGAGTTCCAACGTCAACGTCGGCGCCAGTTGCAGTAATACCTTAACGCCTGCCGAGATCGCGGAGCAGCGGGTGGAGCAGCGGAAGGCTCGACGCGCCGAAGCGCAACGTAAACGTTGGCAAGCGGACCCCGGGCTAGGGAAGCCCAGCGCCAACGGCGACGTCGGCGGGGAACTGCTACGGATGAAACGCGGGCTCGACATGCCGAAACGCAACGGCAGCGTCGGCAAGCAAACCCCGCTTCGCATGGCCCCATGGTCCCTTTTAGCGGGAGATTGTGCAATTTTAAATGCGAAGCATTTCTTAGCGAACTTCGGCGACTTTGAGCGTATCTATCTATCTATCTATCTATCTATCTATCTATCTATCTACATACCTGCCAACTTCGCAGCTTGAAAATTCGGGAGACCGCAGCAGGGGGGGGGGGGGGGAGGGGGTTGCATATCGGAAATTACTGAGACTGAGACATTTGCGACCCTCTGCCATTGCTTCCGTCCACTGGGATTGCAAACGCACGGCGTTTCAGAGCCTCCACCATTGTGTCTTCGGCATCTGCGGCCATTTCCCCGACGATGTTGTTTTCGTACGTCCGCAACTGTACCGCGGCGCGTCCTCGCACTTCGGGAACAATTTCCGAAACAACGGTCCTGCGTGATCACTAACGCTTAGCGGCAAGTTGTGTTCCGCAAGAAATCCCGTGAATAGGCATTCTGCGCGGATCGCACCGTCTTCGCAGCTCTTTTGGAAGAAACTTCCGATGTTGCCCTGCCCTTCCGCAGCACGAACGCAGTTCTGATGCTTCTGTGAAGCGATGTGCACCTTTATTTATTTATTTATTTATTTACAAATACTGCAACCCCATTAAGGGATTTTCGCAGGATGGGTACAAAGATATGATACGACTAGTAGGGCAAACAAAACAGTAAAAGCGAAAGAAGAAAGAAAAAAAAAGTACATGTGGTACAAAGACGATGCAGATATAAAATAAAATACGCTTCAAGTACCATTCAAACAACGCATCCAGTACAACTGTTAACACAACCAAAAGGAAAATAAGTAAGTTACACAATATGGGACATGAACAAATTCAGGGATGGCTGCAATACCACATCGTTGGACAGTTGATTCCATTCGCTTATGACCCTAGGAAAAAATGAGTACTTAAAGCAGTTGTTGCGGATAGTGAAGGGGGTGATTGTTAGTGCATGTCGCTGTCTTGTAGCATAACCTGTTGAAAAGGAGATGGTCTCGGCAATATCTACGCTGTAGTGTCCCTTAATTAGCTGAAACAAAAACTTTAATCTGAGAACACGATTTCTTTGCGTCAAGGTTGGTAGGTTGGCTCTTTTTAGCAAGGCTGTCATCGAAGTGCGTCCAAAGCTGTTGTATATATATCGAACCGCCCGCTTTTGAATGCCTTCTACTTTATCAATGTCTTTTTTGGTGAAAGGATACCAAATTATGGATGCGTAATCTAGTACAGGCTGCACAATTGCGTTAAATGCGAGAAGACGAACATCGGGAGTTGTCAATCTCAAGGCCCGCCTGAGGAAGAAAAGCTTTTGATTGGCAGAATTATACATAGTATTGATGTGTTTGTTCCATCTGAGATCTTTACAAATCCAAATACCAAGATATTTTATGTGGTCAACTTCAGAGAGCAAGACATTGCGTGCCGGATACTGAAAATGCAGATTGCTACGGTTGCGCGAAATTTTCATAAAACTGTTTTCTCAAAGTTGATAGCCATCTGCCAATCATCACACCATTTTACTATTCTTTTAAAGGCTTCGTTTAGTCGTATCTGGTCGCTGACACTATCAATCTCTGAATACATTACGCAATCATCCGCATACAGTTTAATTTTCACGGGGATGTCGTTAACAATATCATTTATAAAAACAAGAAACAAAAGTGGCCCGAGTACTGAACCCTGCGGAACGCCAGAGTCAACGGGAAGCATCTGAGAGGCGTGGTTTTTAAAGGAAACATATTGTTGTCGGTTTGAAAGATACGCAGATAGCCAAGTGACAATTTTAGCATTACCCAGAGTGACATCAAGTTTGTGGAGCAGCTTTTTGTGGGAAACTTTGTCAAAGGCTTTTGCAAAGTCCATGAAAATTGCATCCACCTGCTTACCTGAATTTATTGCCTTAGAGAAATCGTGTACAGTAGTTACTAGTTGAGTACATGTCGAGAACCCTTTTCGGAAACCATGTTGATTGCATGACAATATTTTATTTTTTGAAAGGAAATCACTAATGTGGTTATGTATTATATGCTCCAGGAGTTTACATGATGTTGAAATCAGCGAGATAGGACGGTAGTTCACGATATGCTGCTTATTACCATTTTTGAAAATGGGTTTCACTGCTGCCGTTGTCCAGTCGATCGGTATCTCGCCTTCAGTTAGTGATTTAGAAAATAGTACACACAGATATTTAGAGACCCATGGCGCATATCGCTTGAGGAATTCATTTGGCAGACCATCAGGGCCGGGTGATTTCTTAATATCAATCTTAAGAAGCATGTTAAGTATTCCATTTTCATCAATAGTAACGTCAGACATAGGGGCGTATGAAGCATGAAAGTATGGTAATGCACCATTGTCATGTGTGAACACAGATTTAAAGTGTAAGTTAAATGCATCTGCTATCACCGCACTATCATCACTCAATACCCCATTTACAATGAAAGCATCATTAATTTGTTTACTAGGAGAAACGAGCCTCCAGAATTTTTCAGGCGACGTTGAGATAAACCGTGGAAGCTTCTCCCCAAAGTAGCGTTGCTTGTCCGACGAAACTTTCGTTTTTAGTTCGGAAGAAAGCTCGGAAATTTCAGCGAGTAAAACGTCCAAGTCTCTTGCAGTACCTCTTTTCTTCTTCAGGCGTTTCAATCGTCTCTTTAACTGCAAAGTGTCACGAGAAATCCAAGGAGATTTGCCTTTTCTTTTCTTTAACATACAAGGAACAAAGTGATTTATGCAATCATTAACAAGATCTTTAAATTGATTCCAAAGTATATGTATGTCTGCGCTACTGCCCTGGAACGAGTCAAAACTAAACGAAAGCATATCTAATATGGCAACATCATCTGCGCGAGAGAAGTTCGGCACGGAAAAGACATCAACAAACTTATTCACAGAGATGCCCGAAAAGGTTAACAACACAGCGGAGTGATCGGAAATTCCAGGCAGCACTTCGCATTTTGCTTGCCCCGTAATAGATCCACTTAGAAAAAAACAGATCGAGAATGGAGCAGCAGTTGCCATGTATTCTTGTGAAACCTTCGACCACTTGCCGCAGATCAAAAGAAAAAATTAAATCAAACAGCCCTTCTGTAGCTTATCATTAGAAACATTCGGTGTGAAGGTTGACCAATCCACTTTTGGCATATTGAAGTCTCCGCCTAGAATTAGTCGATCACCTGGCTTCACATGATCAATCAGGTAACTTTGCAAATGAGCGAAGAAATCGGGAGAGGAATTAGGTGGTCGGTAAAGTGCCCCCCAGTACATATCTAACAGAGCCATGATACGCTTTACAAAATATGCCCTCAATGTTAGGTATGTCTGGCATCGTCAGAATTTTAAAACGTTCTTTGTATAATAAAGCCACACCCCCACCTTTGCTCCCTCGATCTTTCCTGTGCACGTTGTATCCACGAGGAACAAACTCGCTATCTTTTATGGAATCATTTAACCATGTCTCCGTAAGAAAAACTACTTCAGGGTTATAGGTCATTAGCATTTTCCTTCTAGTTCAGCGACTTTGTTAACAACACTCCGGCAGTTCACGTTAAGTATATTAAGCTCCTGCGGCTTTGGCGTACAACGTCATTTTTTATTTTTCTTTAGTTGAACACGTGCACCTTTGCTTTCATCCCAACCAAAGAAAACGCCGTCTACACTCAGTTTATTGTGCACAAGTTTTACTTTTGAGCCATTATTTCTTTCTTGAGTAGAACTGTTCCAAAGCTTCTTTCGAATTTCTCTAACTCTAAGTGAGAAATCTTCCGATATTGAGACAGTTGTACCCTTCAACTTGAAGGAAGACTTCAAAATAGACATTTTTTCGCGGTAGTCGAGTAACCTAAGCATGATAGGTCTGGCATGGTTAACACTCCGTTTTCCAATTCGATGACATCTTTCTATATTCGCCACAGAAACTGACAGTTTGCTGTGGAACAAATTTGTTACTCTCTCTTCAAGATCCTGAGAAGTTTCATTGCTTGGTTCATCAAGTCCGTAAATGACTAAATTATTTCTCCGACTACGATTTTCTAGGTCATCTACTTTGTCAGCAACGGAGGCAAGATCTGCTCTTACAGCAGATATTGCAGTGTCCATTTCCTGAACCCGCTTAGTAATCACACCCAAATTGCTCAGTTGTCGCTCTAACCCATCAACACGATCAGTTAATGAGCTGACTTGCTTGCTAATTTCCTGCTGAGACACCTGTACATCATGAATAGCTGTTTTGAAAGAAGTTTGACCGGCAAGAAGTTCCATCAATATTTCCTTCTCAGAAGGGCCGGGGTTAGCCTCAGCGTCACCACAAAGCACCACAGGAATATACTTGAGTCGAGCGACAAGGCATTCAAGACACAGTGGGCAAGGCAGCAGCAGTAAAAACCGATCATCGCTACGATAGCAGGCCGTCGGCAAATATCTACTGACCTGGAAGACGTACAAAAAGGGGTTCCTTAGCGTGTTGCCCATTTCGCTGCTGCGCTGCCCACTGGAGTAGAGCGGTGTTGGCTTCACTTTTAAGTCCTCAGGTAGGGTCACGTGAGCTGACGTCATCCATGGTTGATCCCTCTGGTTCGCTGTGAAGCTAGGGCTCGATATCTTGTCCACGAGGCACATGTCGCCAGGATCCGATAGTGGGATGCGAAGCCGTCCGACATCATGTTTCCACGAGGCAGTTGCTGAGCGGCAGCCCAACAAAAACTCGCACCTCGTCAGCATAGCCGCAACCTGGAAGACGTACAAAAAGGGGTTCCTTAGCGTGTTGCCCATTTCGCTGCTGCGCTGCCCACTGGAGTAGAGCGGTGTTGGCTTCACTTTTAAGTCCTCAGGCAGGGTCACGTGAGCTGACGTCATCCATGGTTGATCCCTCTGGTTCGCTGTGAAGCTAGGGCTCGATATCTTGTCCACGAGGCACATGTCGCCAGGATCCGATAGTGGGATGCGAAGCCGTCCGACATCATGTTTCCACGAGGCAGTTGCTGAGCGGCAGCCCAACAAAAACTCGCACCTCGTCAGCATAGCCGCAACCTGGAAGACGTACAAAAAGGGGTTCCTTAGCGTGTTGCCCATTTCGCTGCTGCGCTGCCCACTGTTGCCCACCTTTATGTCGGCCTTGCCGCCGTGCGAAGCGCTTACATCACAGGCGCATGTGGTACAGAATTTGTACTTTTCACCTTTCCACAAAGCCATAAAGCACGGAAGCTCAGCTGTGCATGTGACCAGAAACACTGGTAAGTACTTCTTCTTTGCTTTTGACACCGCCATCGACCTTCCAACTGAACTCGGGGGAACATGCAACCCCAACAACCACATAACAAACACAACTGACGCCTAGGCTGGCGGCGTGTAGAAAATGCGGGGGGCCAAAACAGACAGTCGTAAAAGTTGTGGTAACTTTTCCCTCGCCATCTTTTGGTAAGGTGGTGAGCGCGTCTCGCGGCTGCCGGCCTTCGCCCAGATGCGTAGAATATACTTAGCGGTACTCATAGGCGAGCGCACGAGGGGGGGCAGAGGGGGCGGCTGCCCCCCCCTAGTCACCTAAGAAGGGGGGGGGGGGGGCAAGTCTGCCCTGTACATTGACTTAATAGGGAAGGGGGGGCGCTGCGACGAGCCTTTGCCCCCTCCCCCCTGAAGGGGAACCCTGCGCACGCCTATGGCGGTACTCCACGGTATGGTTACAATGAACTAGAAGTGTAGTGGCGAGTGCTCTTCTGCAGCACTGCAACTATAGTATGAGGAAAGGCTGTCTTGCGCGCATGATTAACAAAAAAAAGCGCCTCTACTGTGGCGGCCACTTTTCGGGAGATTCAAGATAGCATTCGTACAATCGGGAGATTAGGTCAAAATTCGGGACTCTCCCGGACAATTCGGGAGAGTTGGCAGGTATGTATCTTTCTATCTATCTATCTAGCCGCCTACGACTTTGTGCTCTCCTGGCCATATCATTAATGGGATTTATACCAAAATTGGTATGGCATAACATGACTCTATGACAAACATGAATGACTGGTCATATCAAGAAAATGATGACTAACTTGTCATGAAAAGTATGATTTACACGCCATGGCCATAGTGCTCCCGAGGCCGTTTTTTTAAATTTGATATATCCAAAAATTGGTACGATGAGACATTTCTGCATGACCAACATAAATGACAGGTGGTAATATGAAAATCATGATCTGCATGTCATGTGCAACATGATTTACATGCCACGCTCATGGCGCGCTGACGGCTGTTTCGCTAGCTTGATATACACCAAATTTGGTATTGCGTGACGTGACTGTATGACGGACATAAATGCCAAGTGATAATATGGAAATCATGACACGTCATGTGCAACATGACTTGCATGCCACGCTCATGACACTCTCGTGGCCGTTTCGCTAGGTTGGGATACACCAAATTTCGTATTGAGTGACGTGACTGTATGACGAGCATAAATAACAAGTGGTAATATGGAAATCATGATATGTCATGTGCAACATGACTTGCATGCCACGCTCATGACACTGTCGTGGCTGTTTTGCCAGCTTGATATACACGAAAGTTTTAAGGTGAAAGCATTTAATGTCTCATGCTCACGTCCGTCCGTCCGTCCGTCCGGTCGTCCGTCCGTCCCTCCAGCCGTGCCCTGGCACGGTGCCAAGTGAGCACCGGGGCGCGCAAACGGACGCCGGTCGCATTGGACTAAAGCGCTCGCGCTTTGCTTGCGTAGCGTCGTTGGGCCCAGCGTTTCCAATCATGCAAGGAGGGAAACGCGCGCATCGCGTTCCATTCTGACCGACCCCGTCTCAATGGACACAGGCGATCGCGGAACACACTTTGTAATTTACAAAGTGTCCGTCAATTTAAGCGCTGGAACGCGGATGGCGTCTGCACGATGCGCAAAGCGTGAGAATACGAACGCATGCGAACGGAGGCAGATTAGTCTCGCGCCTCGCTGCGATTCGAGGTAAAAAATTAGCGAACATAAGTGGCAGTTGGTAACATGAGAATATTGGCATGCATGTCATCTACAATGCCATTTACATGCCGCGCTCATGGTGCGCTTGCGTCCAGTTCGCTGGCTTGATATACGCGAAAATTTGTATTGCGCGACGTGACTGCATGACGAACACAAATGACAGGTCCTGACATGTAAATAATGACATGCATGTTATGTACAGCATGATTTGCTCCTTGCTGGCTGCTTCGCATTATATATCGATTCCCACAGTGCGTGGGATCTGCCGTTTTTTCCCTCGGCTGCGCCCCAGCCACCTGCTGTCTTCCCACCCTTCACTTCCTCGTTTTTCCTTCTGTCGCCGTCAGCGACTCGGACGCATATTCGAAAAAGCGCTTCTCTAATGGCGAATTCCACTGGGAGATCCGGAGTGGCCGCCGCAATCCTGGAGCGGGCATTCGGATTGCACCAAGCCAACTCTGCCAGTGGAACACGTGAATGCTCCGCGTGAGGTCGCTCCGGAAGTTGCTTATGGAGATTCCCCCAGTGAGTAAAAGTATGCAAAAGAGTGCAACCGAGGATGATGTAGTATTTGAGAATTTCAATTGAAAGAAGGCCGAAGGAAAAATTCCTAAGCGCACTACTCCAGGCTTAGATGGCGTTCCCATCAGCCTCATTAATGAACTAGGACATAGCACTAAAGAATCACTGCTGAAAGCCGTAGAAAAGTGCTTACAGGAAAGGGAAATACCAGACAGTTGACGAAAAAGTAGAATGAACTTAATCTATAAAGACAGGGGAGAAAAGGATAACATTCCCTCGTATAGACCGCTAAATATTACATCGGTGCTATACAGGTTGGCGATGCAGGCAGTAAAATTAAAAATAGAAGCGTGGGTAGAACAAAATGATATTTTCGGAGAACTTCAGAATGGATTCCTAATCGACAGGCGGTTAGACGATCACCTGTTTGTTCTTTCATTGTAAAGAACAGCGCGAAAACGAGGACGAGACAGAGGAAACAGGATTACCTCTGTCTCGTCCTCGTTTTCGCGCTGTTCTTTACGATGTATGTGTACCAACAAGCTCAAGTTCGCAGAGCAGAGGATTCCTAGAGGAGAGAAAGGGGGGCGAGCGTAGGAGAGAGGGGGGAGGGGACGCGCATGCGCTGTGGTGGTGTGAGACGCGGGACGGACTAAGCCCCCTCCAAACACATCCAAGCAAGATCAAGGAATGAAGTCAACCTGGGCGACAGACACCACCTGCCTAGCCATTGCTAAGCAGCCTCTCTGTGCTCTCGGCCATGACTCTGATGAGTGTGCTAGTGGTTGACGGCCTTCATATTACTACAGTGTGCTGGTTCGCATAATGGGTGCTTCCCTACTTCATGAAAGTGGCCGGACGCGGGACGGGGGGACGCGGGAGGGACGGACAGAGCCCCGAGCATAAGATGCTTCGCATCTAAAAAATGAATGTTGCTGCTGGGCACGTTTCACGAAGTGCATCCATAAGCGGCATTATTTGCCGGCATCGAGCTAACAGCACCAGATATATAGATAAATATATTTGTTGTGCCACCCGTACGTGCCAACACTACTCCCAGCGCCAATGCCGCCGCGAAAAAAGAGGCGGCGTCTGCAACGGCACCCCACAGATCATTTCCCAGATTTGCCGCCAGGTGGCCGCGCATGCGCTGTAAAGTCCCTAGATAAACTAAAGTAGCGCTACAGTGTACTAGAATGCGGCAGTGGGCTCACTGCCGTATCCCGCCGCCGCGCCGGCGCGGCCCTCTCCGCGTCGACAGCTTGGGCGCCCGCCAGGGGCGCTGCCGCCAGTATCTCCTGAAAACTTCTCTTGCGGGGTGCGAGGTGCGAAGCGCGTCCGCGCGTCCCCTTGGTCGGGTTACGCTCAAGTTCGGGGAATATTAACAAACGCGGTGTTGGAGGCGCGGAGAGGGCCACCAGAATGACACAAGAAAAATAAAAAAAAAATAAAAGGTGTCAGGGGGTCTTGCATTTCATTCTTTCTTTTTTTTTTTTTTTAAGCTGACCCAAGTAGTTGAATCTATATACAGTTTCCATTCGTGTGTGCTCTGCAGCGCATGTTCACGCCATTCATTCGTTTGAAGGAATTTGTCGGTACCACAAGTGCCGTTTTGCTGCACTTTATGCTTGGTTTTCTGAAGGATCAGCATCTGTGTCTATCCGCAAATTCCAACTGTCTCAAAGACAGCCCGCCGCTGCATCTGGACGGGAAGGACACGCTTTTTACAGCCTCCGGCGGTTGCGCACAGAGCATGCAGCGTACCTGCAGAGAAATTTCTGGGGCAGCGTATGACGACAAAAAACAGCTGCAGAGTCAAGTACGATAACAACAAAAACAAAACAAAAAAAGCAAGAAAGCACGAAGGCGGTGACTGCGAAGTATACTGTACAGTGAACTTTGTACAGTGAACAACTGCAAAGCCATACTCGTGCTTCGATGAAACGCGGGGGGAGGGGGTGTACTTGAAAAAAAAAAAAAAAAACGCTGGAGGCTGCTTGTTTCGCTATCGAACTATATCGAACCAAGTTCTCAGCACAGGACGACTGATGGGTGACACGGGCTGCATAGAAATGTAAAAGAAAAGTAGAAGGGAGACTGAATTAGCTGTCATTAGTAAGCGGGGGAGGCCCATAGGGATTGGGCTCCTTTTGGGATATTCTAGTGCCTGTTAGATCGTCCAAGTTTTCGTCGGCTGTCGACTGCAAGCATCGCCGGCGTACGTTCCTATCATTACCCTAGCTCTGTGTTTCTATGCTTATGCTGAATGTGCACTGCTAGTGCACATTGCGTAGATTCTTTTGTGTTGCGTGCATTGATATTTTTTTTCTTTTTTGCGGAGTTGCACAGTGACGATGTTTCTGTCTTTGGTCTTTAGATGCCTACTGATAGGCTTTTGAATGAAATTGAATATTCCTTGCTGTCCTTTTTTATGTTTGTGGTCGATTAGCAGATGTTCATACGTTTGTTGCATCTGTTTATTGTTTGACCACGATCCATTTCTGCATTGTTAATCTATATTGTGATATAGCAAGCATTTGCGCATACATAGACAGGGTTTCGTGCAAATAAAATCAATTTGTCAGCGCGTGACGCTGTCGTGCGTTTCTTCGTGTCCTGTTTATTCATGCTGCCGAAGAAATGGTCCAATTCTTCGGTGCAGTAAAAATATGTGTACGCACGTGATGCATATTACTTGTTATGTACTCATAATAACTATGCATAGATATTTTTTTCATTGGATCTGCAACTATAGTACCATATTCGCCTACGAGTTCAACCAGTTTTGGTAACCTTGTATGATCTACGTCTGCAAATAAAAGATTTGTAAAGATTACGATGCGGATAAATTTATCGCAAAGCCAGGTGATTCCACCCATGAATGATTCACGAAAAAAAAAAGGCATTAAGTAGGTTAGTAACAATTAGACCAGCTCATATGCGAGAAAAAAAAAGAATTAAAATTTGAGGCGTTGTTTATATTCGGCACAGTGGGGCTCGAATGGCTGGAGTGAAGTCGCTATGATCGCTACAGTGGCGAAAGAGCATTGAAGATCGTATCGATCCGCAGGTCAAAAAAACTTGAACGCCTTCAACTACACGCCCTAGCTGTTACTTCAGCGGCTGTGTGGAAGCGCATTCATCTATGCTATAGCCACTTAAAACATCACCCACCCTCCGTAAATCCATCACAACGGCAGTAATTTATTTCAACACACACAGAAAAGTTGCATCCGCACAGTAAATTCGACTTTTCTTACGCGCAAAACAGCAGCGCGCAATGCCCGCGCCTTCAACCCGCCGGAAAGTTTCAGGTGACACTGCGAGCCGCGCCGCCTGTCGGCGGCGACATGAAGTGCGTCACGCGCCGCCTCTCAGTGAGCGCACTACCCCATTCTAGTACACTGTAAGTAGCGCCAACCGCGCCCATTCGCCTCTGCCTCCTCTCCCAGCAGCTGCAGCAGCGCCTCTATGGTGTCCGCCAGGAAACTGCCGAAAGCACGGCCGGCTGTGGCGAAAGGCATACCCTTTCACAGGCATATCCTCTCCCGGCGCACGGGAGAGGGTATGCACAGAGGACGGACAAGATGGCGCTTGCACTACCAAGCATAGGGGAGAGGAGGAGCCTGCACATTGACACGTATGGCGCTACTTTAGTTATTCTAGGGACTTTACTGTAGAGGCATGCAAAAGGCGGAATATGTCACCAAGCTACTCTTCCTCGACCTTGGTAACGTGTTTTGCGTACTTTTGCAGTTCTTAATGCATCTGATGGCATCAGCTTTATGGGGCGTTCAGTTTTAACTCGATAAAACTCTCAAGATGCCTTTCCTACGTTGAGGAATTACAGGAATGGAATTGAACTGCCCGGCCATTCCCGGAGTGAGAGTGGGCCAAGTGTTCTCATTCCGAGGAATTGAAAGGAATGGAATTGCGGCAAGTTCTAATATCCTGGAATGGAGGCACCCATTCCGCAACACTACCTAGGAGGTCTGGTGGGGGAGGGTCCTTGCTGCATTTCCAGATGATTTGGTCCAGGGTCACGGTCTGTGTCTTGCAAAGAGTGCAAGTAGATGTGACGAGGGCTGTGTCGACAGATGTACGGGGAAGGGAACGAGTGGGATTGAAGCCGCCGCCAAGTGATTTGTCGAGCATTGTTTAGTTGCAGATGTGGTTTCGTTTGCCTTGTTAGCTTGTAGTGCTGCGTGATGTCGTCAAAGCTGAGGAGCGGTTTGTTTGCTTCTCCGTCGCGGTCCGAAGTCTGGCCCACCGCTCGGCGTACGAGTCCTCGAGCTTGTCTGCGGGCGGCTTCGTTACCCGGGTTGTCCTGGGACCCAGACGAGTTGGATGAAACTGGGATCTTCATAATCGGTGCTGCTGGCGGCGGTGTTGCCTGAGGTGTTGCATGCCACTTGGGGCACATCGCGGAGGATGCGTGCCGTGGTTGGGGAGAACGTGCCACGTGCAAATCGGATGATGGCAGATTTAGTCGCTGATGAGTGTTTCGAATCCGGCCATTGCAGCAAGGGCTATGACGGCTTCTTCGGCCTCGGTTGAGTCTTGTGTGCGTATGGAGCCGGCGCATATTGTGGTGGGCTCTTTATCGACTGGGGTGCGTTTCGCCGATACGTTGATTGCATAGGCGTGTCCGGGGGCTCCGCATCTGGCCGCGTCGACGTGAGCAACCTTTGTGTCCGTATGGTAAGCACTGTGAAGGTTTCTGGCGCGGGCCGATCGTCTACCGTCGTGAATGCCGGCCAGCATGTTCTTCGGCAACGGCTGCACTATGAAACGTTTTCTGATCAGGGGTGGTAGCGAGATCAAGTCTGATCCGCTTGGTGATGAACGGATGTCGATATATGGAGTATCCATCTTCCGGTCTTACTGCCACGCAACGTTCGATTTGTGCAGTTCGGTGAGCTTCGATAAGTTCGTCTAGTGTATAGTGAATTCCGAGGCTAAGGAGTTGCGTTGTCGATGTGGTGCGGGAGAGTCCAAGGGCGATCTTGTGGACTGTGCGTATAAATAGGCGTGCGCAGGGTTCCCAGGGGGGGACGAAGGTTCGTCGTAGAGCCCCCCCTCCCTATTATGTCAATGTATGGGGCTGACTTTGGCCCCCCCCTCCCGAGTCGCAGCGCCCCCCTTCGTATTACGTCAATGTGAGGGGCTGACTTCGCGCCCCCCCCCCCCTCCTCCTCTCTAAGGTGACTATAGGGGGTGGCCGCCCCTCTGCCGCCACCGTGCGCACGCCTATGCGTATAAGTTGTCTTTTTCGGCCTTGAAGAGTCGTAAGTACGGTAAGGCGTAATGATCCTTGTAGTTACGAAGGCGTTTAACAGCTGAAGAGGTTCCTTTTCCTTCGTGCCGTGTTTCCGCGCCGAGATTCTTGCTAAGAGCCGGGCAGTCTGAGTGATGGTGACCGCAAGCCTCTCTAGAGCAACGGTCCTTCCGGTTTGTACGTGGAGGCCGAGAGCGCGCATGTGCTGCACTGTCGGTATTTCGGATAGTGATTGTTGGTGGCGGTGGATGTTTAACCTTACGGTAGTCGGGAGGGCGGAGTTGGGATTTCTCTACGGAGCACTCGAGACCCGCTCGTGCGACGTATTCGGCCACGGTGTCGACAGCCCGTTACAGTGCCTCCTCGATCTGCCCGTCGGAGCTGGTAGTGGTCCATACCGTCACGTCGTCTGCGTATAGGGTGTGTCGGATGTTAGTCTAGTGACTTAGGGAGTCGGTTCATCACAAGGTTGAAGAGGAAAGGCGAGAAAACGGCTCCCTGGGGCGTGCCTTTTTTGGATAGGGCAAGTGTCTACGTGGCATTGCTGTCATTCAGAGAAAGTTACACAGTGCGGCCGTGTAGCACACGTAGTTGTAAGTACATGTGCGAGGGTTTCTCGCAGCCAAGTGTAGTGCTATCGCTTCATGTGTCACATTATCGAAAGCCTTGCGCAGGTCTATGCCTAGCAATGCCCGTGTGCCTGCACGCACGGGGTCTTTCAATAGATCGTGGTGGATTTGTATCAAGTAGATAAGTGGGCACGAAAACTGAGCATGGTTGGCGCGAAAAGGTCTTACCCTTCTGCGATTGTTTCCAGGCGCGCCAGGACCACGTGCTCAAAGAGCTTGTCGACGCATGACGTTAACGAGATTGGGCGCAAAGATTGGATACATCTGTCTTTTTTCCAGTATGAACACTATTTTCGCATGCTTCCGTTTTTCTGGTATACTATCGTCATGCCAGCAGTCGTAGAAATATGCAGTGAGGGCAGTTACTGACTTAGCGTCTAGCTTGCGAATTGTTTTGTTGGAGATTCCGTCTGGACCTGGTGCCGAAGTTGTGCGATGCTTTAGAATCGCTGCATACACTTCGGCATCTGTAATTTCGGCATCGAGAGTTGGGTTTGGTTCCCTTCATAAGGTGGTAGTGGTGGCGCTGGTTGATATACTTGTCGGCCAGTTCAGTTGGTAGGTCTTCGTCAGGGTTGCCGTTGGTGGCTACTTTGCGCCAAAATGGCTACTTCACGACCCCGTCTGGCGACAAACAATTCAGGCTGGCGCCATGGCTACTTTTTGGATATTTTTAACTTTTGTTTTTGCGCACTAAGTAGCCATTTTTTAAAGCATTTGCAGATTAAATACACCTTTTTTTTAAGCAGTCCTATCGTGTCAGCCTGTCGTGTATGCGCGCACGTGTCTTCCCCACCTCCAACGGGTTGGTGCCCATCGAGGCACACCAACGCAACGCGCGGCGTGCCTGCAAACATGGGCATCGGCTGGGGGGGGGTGCAGAAGGGGCACTTGCCCCCCCTTCAAGCCAGACCAGCACTTGCGTCCACCTAAGCTCTCCCCCAGCCGCGATGCAACACTCCACCCCCCAAAAGAAAAAATCCTACCGACACTCGATTGCCTGCAAATATGAAGTGGTGAAGCTGCGTGTATGCTGGCAAATGCGTAACTAGCTCACTGCTCACGCTGACCCCCGTCTATGCTGATGCTACGCGTAAGTTTCTCATTCTGACCCGCAGCGGTTGTTCTGGAGTGAACTTGACAAATAACTTGAATAACACATCTCGAGCTAGTTGGTTGAGCATACTGAGGTGAAAACAGCGCTCACTTGACAAGGACGGACAGAGAATAGACAAGACACAGGCGCTGACTAACAACTGAAGTTTTATTGTTCATACGCCATGAAAATATATAGCACGTATCAACAACAAAAAAATGAGAGGCACAGTGAAAGGAGCAAGGCTTGATAAAAGAGCACACTCACAGCAGTTTACCAAGAGGGATCATGATTATGTAGCCCCTGATAGGAAGGCTAGCTCCCTATCTAAAAGGGCTATTGATGGGGTGCTGACACAGCTATCCTGTAGGGTAACAATGTTTTGGGCTTCTACAATTTCTCTAATCATTTTATCACCGGACCTGCGCAATACTGCAATACTCTCGTGCTGTTGAATTGAGGCGAGCATTCACAATCTCGGCAGTGGATGCCCAGATGTCCTGAGATTCGCACGGTCACATTATACTTATGTTCTAACAATCTTTTATTAAGGCATCGGCCCGTTTGGCCGACGTAAGAGCGTCCGCAAGTCAGGGGAATAGAATAAACGACTCCCTCAGCACATGGCACGAACTGATCGCGATGATTAGTGGTGCAGCCGACATTCGTACGACCCATCTGATTCACTCGTTTGCACAGACTTGACAAGCGGTCAGGAGCTGAAAACAGAACGTTTATCCCATTTCTGTTACCTATCTATTTCTGTTACCTAACTTCGAGTGGGCTGAATCGAAGGGAATGAGTGGTTTTTTGTTTTTTGTCACCCACGAACTGCCATCCAATGGTTTCATACGATTTTTAGAATTAGGTTTGTATTTTAACAGCAATCATGTGTGTTGGGCCTTTGAGCCTCGGGCAAAAAAACCACTCCTTCCCTTCGATTCAGCCCACTCGAAGTTGGTCAAGCGCAGCATAATACATTCGTGCTTCACCAGTGCCATCCAGAAATCGTGCGAGCATAAGCTAGAAGATAGTTTTTTGAACCAGAAGTGCCGTCTCCTACAGGCTGGGTACCCGATAAGTCTCTTATCCTCAGTGGCGGAGACAATGTTAAGGACGAGAAAGACTGAAGTAAGAAACAAAGATAAGAAGTGCGCAGTCATTCCCTACGTACATGGCATCTCGCACAACCTGCGAAATTTTTTGTTGTTTTTTTTTTTTTGTTGTTGATACGTGCTATATATTTTCATGGCGTATGAACAATAAAACTTCAGTTGTTAGTCAGCGCCTGTGTCTTGCCTATTCTCTGTCCGTCCTTGTCAAGTGTGCGCTGTTTTCACCTCAGTCAACTTGACAAAAACGAAGATCCGCAACAAAATGAAGCTGGAGTGCACATCTTAACCAGATTTCACTATCTGAAGCTGGACGGGTATTATGTGAGCTCTGCTTATCAAATACGATCTGCTGCTTCAAGGCTTCAGCGCTTGTGTTGTCTTTTTGTTTTCGTGTTCGTCTTCTCACCCGCGGTGTGCGCTGCCATACGCCGTGATGATCAACCAACTAGCCCACAAGTATATTTCAACATTTTAAGCAAGGAATAACTGCTTTAACATTTAATGTTCGTGCTTACTAGTTGGCTGGAATGTTCCAAGACTACTCTGTATCTGCAAGAACACCATCTATACTACCTAAAGTATAAGCATGGCACACTTTATTTTTTATAATTTCTTCATATATTTTTACTCTTGCAAGACTTATGCAAGAGGAAAATTGTGCTCTTACTTCAGTGGTATTCCATGTTTAAAATGGTATTATTGTTCAATAATAGAAAGTCTACTCATAATACCACTTCTGTTCCACTTGGCTACAAATTGGGCGATAAAATAAATGAAATAGCTACTTTTAGCTTGAGTTCTGGCTACTTTTCAAGCACAGCCAACAGCAACCCTGGTCTCGGGGTGTTTGTGGACAAGGAGTCGGTGTCGCGCGGCTGCCACGTTTTCTTATTGCTGAGCTGTCCGTTGAGTCACCTGCACAGCTGGCCCCATTACTGGCGGGCTAGGTAGGCACTCGCAATATCGTCATAGAGGGCCTGCATGCAACGACGCAATTTCTTACTGTGGCGTTGCTTCTGCCATCTGCGCAGCAGGCTTGCGTGTGCGTCCCACATGTGGAGGAGACGAGAGTCTGTGGCAGGCGTTTCGTCTGCTACCCGGCTTTCTCGCGTTGTGCGTCGAACGCGGTCGTTTAGTGAGGCTGTCCATTCCTGGAGCAGTAACGCTTTCAATTGGGCCAGTTGGTGCAATCTTGTACCTTGATTCATGGCTGCCAGGTGTTCTCCCATCTGGCCTGTGCAATATGCTTGCAGTATGCGAGGTCGGGTGACGTGTCCCGACACACGCTGTTTCCTATGCGGGTCACACTGCTGTGGGTCGTATACTAGTAGTGCGAGACGTAGGTCCTGGCTGAGTTACCACACTTTCATGACTTGCATGCTACGCTCAAGGCGAGCTCGCGGCCAGTTCGCTGGCTTGATATAAACAAAATTTGGTATTGCCTGACGTGACTGCATGACGATCATAAATGGTAAGTGGCAAAATGAAAATCATGACATGCATGTCATGCACATGATTTACATGCCACGCTCTTGGTGCGCTCGCGGCCAGTTCGCTGGCTTGATAGTATTCGCCTCGTGTGCGACCGATGGCGGCGCTGCGAACGGCGCTCCGGTGACGCAAGGGCGGGGATTCGGCTTTTGTCGTCTGCTACGCTCTGGCTCAAACAGCAGCATTTTCGTTATAGTTCGCTCGCGTCGCACGCCGTTCCTCGACTACTAGCTGCATTTTCTTCTTATGATATTTCTTGAGATGACTGCTAGCATTACATGAGTTTAAGAAACGTTAACATTTAACATATCTTCTGTATACCGACGGCCATCGCGGTCAGGTTCATGCCACCGAGTTCGTAGCGTCGCTCACTGGGCTGGATGGCGTTGAAATAGCTTACGTGAAAGCACGAACGCTCCCGCCAAGTGAGTTAAAGAGTCTCCGCTGCTTTGAAATCGCAGCGCGATCAATTTTGCGGCTTATTCGCAAAAATCAGCGTGGTGTAAACAGACTTGAGATGAACGAAAATTCACGCTCCACTCCCAATTGTAGTCATGTGGACTTGTGCAGACACGACAGCCGACAAAATGAAAGCGATAAGTCTATCGACCAGCGGGTTATTGCGGACCACTAGCATAGATGGGGCGAGCTGGATGCAAATGCTCGGAATGAAACTCCAGCAGTGGTGCGCGTGGTACAGTTCGACTCTTATGATTAGAGATAGATACGTTCATGAGCCGCATTCATGTTTTCGATCGCGCAGTGCTGCCTACTCGACTGTGCGAGCCTGCCAATGGCAATGACAGGATGGCGCGCACTATATTTCTAATGCTTGGGCAACGCGATCCGCTGCAGTGTTCGCGTTTCACTTGACACCGATAGTACAGCTTCGTAAACATTAGGAAAAATCGGCGAATGTGTCCAGGAAGAGGAGAAAGAGAGCTCTTTCCCACCATTCTTTTGGCCCCTGTGGCTGATTATTGTGATTCTTTACCGTGCTGTAACAAGATTGAATATTTTAAGGTGGGAGCCTTAGATTCCACATAAATTGCGAAAATTGACCGTAGGCGTCCCGCGTCGCCAGCGTCAACACGAGTGATGCGAAAATTCATCACATGATCACGCCATCATGACATCCCAGGCCGACAAAATTTGTCACGTCATAACGTCATCTCACATGATTACGTCATCACATGACATCGTCGCTTTGCATTGCCTCCGTGATTGGTGGGCCGATCTCGGAGGCGATGCAAAACCAGGTGATGTGTAGAAAGCTTTAATGCAAAACCACGTTACGTCCAGAAAGCATTCGGAGGGGGGGCGGCGAAGGAACAATACATCGACTCAAGAAAAAGATGGCTTTCGCCTTCGAGTCAACTTAGGCAAATGCATAAGGAACTCGAGTCTCTTTAGTACAGTGATCGCACCAAGCCACATCAGGAGTCGACCGTTGAGACTGATTTACAGTATTTTATTGCAAATACATCTTCCGATGCGAAAGCTTTATATTTATCAACGTTAGTGTGATTACACTAATTCTGTTCAGCATATTTTCAGACCACCGTGAACGAATGAACAAACGTCGATTATTAACGTAAGGATTAAAATATGTTGCAAAAAAAATAGAACAAAAACAAAAGAAAATCACTCCGGACAACCTACCGATATTTCATATCCCCGTCGTGCATCCCCTTTAGACTCACCCTGCTTATTTCGTGTTTCAATTTAAAGTACTTACGACGCGCTTACACAGCAGCTGCTAAAAATGTGTATTTAATCAAACGTTGTTGCCGGTAGCGCCACTCAATTTATTTGAATGACAT
Source organism: Rhipicephalus appendiculatus (assembly GCA_030522465.1). NCBI lineage: Eukaryota > Metazoa > Arthropoda > Arachnida > Ixodida > Ixodidae > Rhipicephalus > Rhipicephalus appendiculatus. The sequence goes on along the minus strand of JALIZH010018693.1, from coordinate 71,051 downwards.
CACACGTCGTTTGTCATTCTCCGAACATAGGAATTGAATCGAAGGAGCAGGCTTGGCAACCGAACACGCGCAGCACGCGGTATACATTTATTGCACTTTAACGCAGACATGGAAGCTGAAGCCCGAACGCTGAAGTCAGTTATCGAAAACGGGCAGGAAAGTCATTTTGAGTGCGCCACGGCCATAGAACAGTCGCGAAAAGAAAAATTCACCATAGAAGCAGATGTACACATGGATGGCTAGCAGACGACAACAGGAGCAATCGACACAGAACGTGCTCCTGACGGCAACTCCGCTCGATTTCGATGGGCATTTTGCTTGAACATTCAGTACAAATTGCTTTATCAACTCGCCCCCCCAATGTTTCAATAACTCGAGTGCGATAGACAGGCTGGCAGCGTCGAGCAGCCTTCACGTAGCGAACGCGCGCGCGAAGAGCTGCATCCGAGTCCTCTCCCTGACGTCACACGCGAGAGGGCGCCACTCCAAGATCTCGAGGCGAATACACCAAATTTGTTACTGCCTGACGTCACTGTATGACGATCATAAATGGCAGGTGGCAATATGAAAATTAGGACATGCATATCATGCACATGATTTACATGCCACGCTCACGGTGCGCTCACGGCCGTTCCGCTGGCTTGATATATACAAAATTTGGTATTGCGTGTCGAGACTGTATGACCAACCTAAATGACAAGTGGTAACATGGAAATCATAACATGTCATGTCAACATGACATGCATGCCACGCTCATGGCACGCTCGCGGCCGTTTCACCAGCTTGATATACACCAAATTTCGTATTGCGTGACGTGACTGTAAGACGATCATAAATGGCAGGTGGCAATATGACATGTCATGTACAGCATGACTCGCATGCCACGCTCATGGTGCGCTTGCAGCCAGTTCGCTGGCTTGATATGCACCAAATTGGGTATTGCCTGACGTTACTGTATGACGATCATAAATGGCAGGTGGCAATATGAAAATCATGACATGTCATGTACAGCATGAGTTGCATGCCACGCTCATGGTGCGCTCGCAGCCAGTTCGCTGGCTTGATATATACAAAATTTGGTATTGCGTGTCGAGACTGTATGACCAACCTAAATGACAAGTGGTAACATGGAAATCATAACATGTCATGTCAACATGACTTGCATGCCACGCTCATGGCACGCTCGCGGCCGTTTCACCAGCTTGATATACACCAAATTTCGTATTGCGTGACGTGACTGTAAGACGATCATAAATAGCAGGTGGCAATATGAAAATTATGACATGCATATCATGCACATGATTTACATGCCACGCTCACGGTGCGCTCACGGCCGTTCCGCTGGCTTGATATATACAAAATTTGGTATTGCGTGTCGAGACTGTATGACCAACCTAAATGACAAGTGGTAACATGGAAATCATAACATGTCATGTCAACATGACTTGCATGCCACGCTCATGGCACGCTCGCGGCCGTTTCACCAGCTTGATATACACCAAATTTCGTATTGCGTGACGTGACTGTAAGACGATCATAAATGGCAGGTGGCAATATGCCATGTCATGTACAGCATGACTCGCATGCCACGCTGATGGTGCGCTTGCAGCCAGTTCGCTGGCTTGATATGCACCAAATTGGGTATTGCCTGACGTTACTGTATGACGATCATAAATGGCAGGTGGCAATATGAAAATCATGACATGTCATGTACAGCATGAGTTGCATGCCACGCTCATGGTGCGCTCGCAGCCAGTTCGCTGGCTTGATATGCACCAAATTAAGTACTGCCTGGCGTGACTGCATAAAGATCATAAATGGCAGGTGGCAATATGAAAATCATGACATGTCATGTACAGCACGACTTGCATGCCACGCTCATGGTGCGCTCGCAGCAAGTTTGCTGGCTTGATATGCACCAAATTTGATATTGCGCGAAGTGACTGTATGATGAACATAGATGACAGGTGGTAGCATGAAAATCATGACAGGCATGTTAAGTACAGCATGACTTGCTCCTTGCTGGCTGCTTCGCATTACATTGATTCCCACAATGCGTTGCGTCTGCCGGTTTTTTATAATTTCCCAAAAAACGTATCAACTGGTTTCTACTGCATTTGTTCTTATTGACTTAATTGCGTTGTGGTAAAAGTGGCTTTTCTTTGCTTTCATTTCTTCAACAAAAAGTCAAGAGACTACAATAAACTTAGTAGCAATACTGTTCGCAGATTTGGGAGTTTTTTTTCATCTACTCTTGATAATTGAAACATACTCTGTTTAATGTCTAGTGTTATTATGCCTATATAATACTATCAAGGCATTTATCAGGCACACCTTCGTTCTCCATATGTGTTCGTCATCAGTTGTGGGGAATTGTCTCGACTGTGGTCTGTGCCTTAGGTATGGTCGCTTTGCCATGTCTTCAGGGATTGATGACGGTCACACTATGTTCATAGTGTCACACTATGTTCATATTGATTGCGTCACACTATGTTCATAGTGATTTGCCTGTTTTATGCACATTTTGTAACCTGTACATTATGGGCCATTATGTTCTGTTTCTCTGCAATGTATCCCACCGCACTAAACCCCCCAGTAATGATGGTTGCAGTACAAGTAAATGTCATGCAACATTTCTAAGCACTGTGCTTAGCACTGTTTGCAATATCTGAAGCTGTGGTGTAAAGTGACTTTTGTAAGTATACCACTACGATACAGTGGTAATCCTTGATTTTCAGACACAACAGCTGTTTGCCTCATTTTCAACCATACACGCTTTTTGTCAACGTAACTTTCCTCACAATAATGCTGCCCAAGGCCAACTAACTAGGCAGACCAGAATGACACTGTCATTCACTCCACACATCTGTATTGGGCTTCAAGGTCACGTGCCATGAAATTCCAGTACTCGCGCCGAATAACATCCTGCTGTTGTGCCAACGTGTGGCACAGCTCGAGTGCAAGCTCCAACAGCTTTGGCTCATTCTCCAGACGACGAGCCAGAGAGTCCACCATGAAGGCCAGCAAGTAGGCGACGCGGCAGTTGTCCTTGTAGAGGTTCTTGCAGAAGTCCTGCACCTCGGACCGTTCGGCACCTCCGGCAGCGTCGATAACACCACGCAGGTAGTTCCAGGGGCTCTCGTTGTGTGGTGCCTTGCGGATGCACTCCATGGCGTAGGCACACTCCTGCTCCACCACTTCCTCCGTGAAGCCAACCTGAAAGATGATAAGACATCCTTCTTGCCCAAGGAACACACTGTCTACATTCTGCATTTCTTACAAACATAGGCTAGTGCAAGTAGCAAATTTTAGGTTCGAAATAAGTTCAAAGCGAATAGTGCTTTGGTCGAATAATTTCAAATTAATTCGAGTAGTATGCTATATCACATATTAAAGAAATATTAGCATATTTGTTATGACCCAACTAACCTGCACAATATCTTCTTAAAAACGGAAACAAGGCATGCGCAAATGTCAATTCTTTTTGGTTCAAACGAAGTGGAAGCAACTCTGAATAGCAGCAGGATTTGTACTTTCGGTAGAATGCAAGTGATAACCTGTAAAATACTGTCACGTGGTTGTGAGGTCGAAGGCACCAGGCGACGTGTCCGAGATGAAATTCTTTATATGGCTGAACTTGTGGCCATGAAACGGAAAGTCAGATTACAGCAAGCAAGGCACGCTGTACAATGATAGCGGCGAACAGAGCGTTGGCCGTCGAAAAACTGATCGTTGGGACGTGCCGTGTTTTATACATCACGCATGGAACTTTCTAGTCTTATCACTGGTGGTCGCGCAAGCTCTGGAATAAGCTTGACTCTTCGCGTCTTGCGTGCAATCTTAACAAAACGATCTACTGAAATCGTGAAGCTTATCGAACATCGAGGCGCAGTCTGTGCCAAGCTTTGCTCACAGTCTTTGTGGGCGTAAACCGAATATGGCAAGATTGAAAGAAATGCGCGTGGCACTGCCCCCCCTCTGAAAAAGCATCGCCCCGATGCTTAAAGCAGAACATGGTACAGAAATGCATGCAACAATCAATAACAACAATAAAGCAAGTAAAAACTTGAGTTCGAATGTTCCTTAACTCGCGTAGAACGGTTTAAGGCGCACCACATGCACGACCTCGGGACGTGCCCGGCGTCGCTGAGAGTTCGTGATGCTGTCGGGGACAACCTCGTAGTCGAGTGCGCCGAGACATCGAAGTACCCTATACAGTCCGAAGTACCATCGCAGAAGTTTTTCGCTAAGTCCGCGTCGGCGTATCGGTGTCAAGACCCACACACGGTCACTGGGCTGGTACTCCATGTGGCGTCGCCGAAGATTATAGTGACGGCTGTCGATCCTCTGCTGGTTCTTGATACGCAGGCGGGCGAGCTGTCGAGCTTCTTCCGCACGCTGAAGGTACATGGCGACGTCGATGTTTTCCTCGTCGGACACTTGGGCAGCATGGCGTCGAGCGTCGTTGCCGGGGTCCTTCCGTAGACCAATCCATACGGTGTCATCTGCGTCGTTTTACAGCGAAAGCTGTTATGAGATCACAAGGGTCGTTATTGCGCCGTAGTTGTCCGCCGCCGCCACTGTTGTCCGTAACCACTATCGCACGAAATAAGAAAAAAACTAAATAAAAAACAGCTATGCCAGAGTGGAAATCGAACCTGGGTCCTCTGCGTGGCAGCTGTTACAAAGCGGTTCCAAGGATTAGTGCCAACCGTCCACAAAATAGTCTTTCACGCTTCTTGGACACTGGCGGGGCCAACCTCCCCCCTGACCCTCTCGCTGCGGAGAACGTGTTTGTTGCTTATACCTGCACTGGCCTACACCTGCCCAGGCGCTCCTACCTGCACGTGCAAAGCCGCATCGTTGTCCAAAAGGGGAGCGGTCCTCGCCTTTCAAGTATGAGGAATGCGATGGTGGTGAAATGCGCACGCGAAGGGCGTGTTTCTGCAGACATCTTTTGGGGGGAACCTGTGTTTGCGACGAGTGGTGTGCAGGTGTGGAGTGACATCAGAGTTCATCAAAACTTGACAGTAATCAAGAAGGGACAGCAACCCCTCTCTCTCTCTTCTCTCGAAGCGGTTATGGAGAGAAGGTTAAGTGGACGCCCCCTTTGGAGGTGGTAACCATGTGCATCAGAGGGACGTTCCCTTCAAATGGTCACTCGTGCAGTGATTGGACAATTTAATGAAAGCATTCACCTAACAAGGAATATGACTGTATTTAACGAGCCGTCGAGCCCCGCTCGACACGAATCTGTCATCTTTCATCATGTAAATAACTTCAGTTAAGTTTCTTCCTCACGAGTCGCTCACTGCCTCGGCTCTCTGCTCCTGACATCGATGGGCCTGCGATTCAACACCTTCGCTCAGCACCACGCTACCCGCTGGTCGGCTTCAGCAGCAGGCCAGTCGCTACACAGCCCAGCACTCTACCACTGAGCTAGGCCGGTGCTTGAAACTGCGTTGCAAATAGACCCTACACAAGCTTCATGTCGGGTAAGGAATCGCGTTAGCATGTGTTGTAAAGCGTTTTAGAACAGTAAAGTACCAACCAGGCGTCACACAATGCGAATTGCGTAACGAGTGAGTTGTTCAATGCTCCAACCCATAACAAAAGCCTCCGGCATAATTCTTCATCGTCGTCAGCCACAGCATCAACAAAGTGCACATAATGCGCTACAAGTGTGTAGCGGGTACAGCGCTTTTCCGAAGAAAGACGAATAATGGCATAGTGGACGCTTCCCCACTAGACAAAAATTATCATGATTTGTGGTGTAGTGGGTACCATGCGAGTGAGCTTGTAGGAGTGCCCCCCAAGAGAGTTTAAAAAGGCTCTAGAAAGGCCTCTTTTCCAGCTTTCGCTGTGACTGTACTGCGCTGTCCGCGCAGGCCTGGCGGTTTTCTTGTACGGCCGTGTTGTATGCAAAGGTTACATACGGAAGGATCTCATCCCACGTCTTATGCTCGACGTCGACGTACATGGCCAGCATATTGGCGATTGTCTTATTTAGACGCTCGGTGAGGCCATTGGTCTGTGGGTGGTAGGCGGTGGTCCGGCGGTGACTTGTCTGGCTGTACCTTAGGATCGCCTGAGTTAGATCCGCCGTAAAGGCCGTACCTCTGTCGGTAATGAGGACCTCTGGGGCGCCATGATGCAGTACGATGTTCTCGACTAAGAAATTTGCTACCTCAGCGGCACTGCCCTTAGGCAGGGCCCTTGTCTCGGCGTAGCGGGTGAGGTAGTCAGTAGCTACGATGATCTATTTGTTTCCGGAATTCAACGTCGGGAACGGCCCTAGTAAGTCCATGCCGATTTGCTGGAACGGCCGGCGAGGTGGCTCGATCGGCTGCAGAAGTCCGGCTGGCCTAGTGGTGGCGTCTTCCGTCGCTGACAATCTCGGCAAGTCGTCACGTAGTGGGTGACGTCGGCAGTGAGGCGAGGCTAGTAGTACTTTTCTTATATCCTCGCCAGCGTGTGGGAAAATCCAAGGTGTCCAGCCGTCGGGTCGTTATGCAGAGCATCCAGAACTTCTGGACGTAACGCTGAAGGTACTATGAGGAGGGAGTCGGCCCGAAGTGGCGAGAAGTTTTTCTTTAGGAGAACGCCGTTCCGCAAGAAAGACGACTCCAGTCCTCGTCTGAATACCTTTGGAGCTACGGTGGCCTTGCCCCCGAGGTATTCCACAAGGCCCTTGAGTTCCAGATCGGCGCCCTGTCATTCGGCGAAGTTCTCAGCGCTTAAGGTTCCCAAGAAGTAGTCCCCGTCCTCGTCGTCCTGCGGTGGTGGGTCAAAGGGGGGCACGGGACAGGCAGTCGGCGTCAGAGTGCTTTCGTCCGGACTTATGAACTACAGTGATATCGAATTCTTGAAGTCAGACTCCATCGTGCCAGACAACCTGAAGGGTCCTTCAAGTTAGCTAGCCAGCACAAGGCATGGTGGTCGCTCACAACTTTGAAGGGCCTTCCATAGAGGTAGGGGCAAAACTTTGACGTAGCCCAGATGATGGCAAGGCACTCTTTTTCTGTTGTGGAGTAGTTGCCTTCTGCCTTGGATAGCGACCGGCTGGCATAACTGATGACCCTTTCTTCTCCGTTAGTCCTCTGCACAAGAACGGCGCCCAGTTCTACGCTGCTTGCGTCGGTGTGGATTTCCGTATCGGCGTATTCGTCGAAATGCTCAAGTATAGGAGGCGTCTGCAGGCGTCGTTTCAGTTCCTGAAATGCTTGAAGTTGCACCGTTTCCCTATTGGAACTCGACGTTGGTCTTTGTGAGCTGCATTAGTGGCTCTGCGATGCGTGAATAGTCCTTGACGAAGAGTCTGTAAAAGGCGCACAAGCCAAGAAATCGGCACATGGCCTTCTTGTCGGTGGGTGGCGGGAAGTCGGCGATGGCAGCTGTTTTCTGCGGGTCTGGGTGCACTCCAGTCTTGCTGATCACGTGACCCAAAAACAGGAGCTCCTCGTACGCGAAGTGGCACTTTTCCAGCTTCAGGGTGAGTCCGGAGCTCTTGATTACTTGAAGTACGGATTCAAGGCGCTCGAGGTGTTCGTCGAAGTTCGAGGAAAACACAACTACGTCGTTCAAGTAAACGAGGCAAGTTTGCCACTTCAATCCTGCCAGTACTGTATCCATAACCCGTTGGAAAGTCGCAGGTGCCGAGCAAAGACCGAAGGGCATGACCTTGAACTCGAACAAACCGTCTGGTGTAATGAAGGCAGTCTTTTCTCGGTCTCTCTCGACGACTTCGATTTGCCAGTAGCCCGCCTTGAGGTCCATCGAAGAAAAGTACTTCGCGTTGTGAAGTCGATCTAGGGCGTTGTCTATTCGTGGAACAGGGTACACGTCCTTCTTCGTGACTTTGTTCAGACGATGATAATCGATGCAGAAACGTAGGGTCCCCTCTTTCTTCTTCACTAACACTACAGGCGATGCCCACAGACTCTTTGAAGGCTGGATGATGTCGTCGCGTAGCATTTCGTCGGCTTGTTTCTTTATGGCTTTACGTTCTCGTGTCGAAACTCTGTACGGGCTCTGACGAAGTGGTCTGGTACTTTCTTCGGTTATGATGCGATGTTTTGCGACCGTTGTCTGCCAAATTCTTGACGACGACGAAAAGCACTCTTTCTATTGCAGGAGCAGTGCTTTGAGCTGTTCTTGTTTATGCGTCGGAAGGCTCGGATTGATGTCGAAATCTTGTTGCGGACCTTGATTCGTCGTAGCATGTTGTGTAGACTCTGCGAGGGCGAAAGCGTTGCTGGCTTCCACAATTTCTTTCTTCAATGTAGGCAACCGTCGTGCCTTTGCTCACGCGCTTATACTCGTTTATACTCGTTGCTGAAGTTCGTGAGCGTCACTTTTGCTTTCCCTCCTCGCAGCTCGGCTATTCCTCTGGCGATGCCAATTTCGCGGTTGATCAACAGTTGCTGGTCGCCTTCAACGACGCCGTGCTGGTCTGTTGATTTCCGAGTGCCGACGGAAATGCTGACGCTGGAGCGAGGGGGAATGGTGACTTGGTTGTCTAGCACATTCAATGCATGCTTTCCTGGCAGCATGTGCGGCGGTAGTGCTTTTCCTGCGGTAGCGTTATCGACTTGGATCGCAGATCGATGACTGCCCCATGAAGGCCTAAGAAGTCCATACCAAGGATGAAATGTCTCGAGCACCGATGTAGTACTACGAAGCTTGCGGGATAAATCCGCTTGTTAATTGAGACTCTCGCTGTGCAGATTCCTACTGGCGTTACAAGGTGCCCTTCAGCTGTCCAGATCTCAGGGCCTTCCCACACGGTCTTAACTTTCTTCAACTTCGTGGCGAACGGTCCACTGATGACAGAATAGTCGGCTCCGGTGTCGACGAGGGCTGTCACGCTGTGGCCGTCGATATGAACGTCGAGGTCGCTAGTTCGTTGTCTCGCGTTGCAGTTAGGTCGTGGCGTCGGGTCACGGCTGCGTCGATTTGTTGCGCTGCTTCCATGTTGCATTGTCACGTCTTCCTCGGTCCGCGACGTTCCGCCGGCAGGGCTTCGTCTGCTTCGCGTCGTGTTCTGCAGGTTTCGTCGCGTTGTCGTCGGCGGTGGCTGCGGAGGATCTTCAGCATTTCGTCGTGCAGCAACCACACCTCCATCAGTTGCTGCCCTTAGTTTCCCGGATACGGGCTAGGCGACCAGCCCCGGTTTTGGCCAGTGTACTGCCGGCGGTGCGGTGACATGTAGTGGCCGGGCGATGGCGAGCGGGAAAGTCGTTGGGGTGTCCATTGAGCTCCTGCGAGATAGTCGGCGATTTCGCGTGGTCTTTCACCCCGCTGTGGACGCGGCGCGTCGATGGCGAAACCACGCAGTCCCATCTGGCGGTATTGGCAGCGGTGGTAGGTGTGGCCAGCTTCTCCGCAGTGGTAGCACAGTGGGCGGTGGTCAGGGGCGCGCCAAACGTCGGTCTTCCTCGGAGCGTAGCGCTAGCTGGCGGGTGGACGGTATGGCGTCAGTGGTGGCGGCGACGCGACCTCTTGGCGTGGGCGTGGAGCGGTAGCGTAGCGTCGGGCTGCAGCTGCGTAGCTCATGGCTTGCGGCTGGGGCCGTGGCGGTTCAGGGGTGCCCATCGACTGCTGGATTTCCTCTCAAACGATGTCTGCGATGGAGTCCATCTGCAGCTGTGGTGAGGGCAACAGCTTGCGCAGTTCCTCCCGCACGATCGCCTCGGATCGTTTCGCGCAGGTCGTCGGAGCCGAGAGCATGAACAAATGGGCTGTCTTGACTCGTTGGGTGATTGTGCTGTCGGGTTCGCATTTCCAGCGTCTTCTCGATCGCTGTTGCTTCCGACAGGAATTCCTGGACGATCATCGGTGGGTTCCGCATCAGCCCAGCGAATAGTTCTTGCTTGACCCCTCGCACGAGCAAACGGACCTTCTTTTCCTGGGGCATGTTGGGGTCAGCGTGCCGGAACAGCCGCGTCATTTCTTCCACGAAGATGGTCACATTTTCGTTCGGGAGTTGCACCCACGTCTCCAGCAATGTTGCGGCCCTTTCCTTTCGGGCAATGCTCCTGAACGTGTCCAGGAATGTGCCGTGGAAGAGATCCCAGGTTTGAAGCGCAGACTCCCGATTCTCGAATCAGGTCTTTGCCGCGTATTCCAGGTAGAAGTAGACGCGACACAGCTTCTCTTCCGAGTCCCAGTGGTTGAGGGTGGCCACTCGGTCGTAGGTTTCCAGACAGGTCTCTGGGTCTTCAAACGATGATCCACGGAAAGTCGGTGGCTCCCTTGGCTGCTGCATCAAGATCGTGGGCTGTGGAGCAGCTGCTGTCATCGTTGCCGCAGTAGAGGAAGACCATGGCCTTGGTCTTCCTAGTCTTGTCGGGTAGAGGCCCGTACTCCGGTTGTAGACCTTGTTGCCAACGGCTTGTTCGCTACTCAGGGTTGTTGTCGATGTCTTCTTCACGACTGGCGGGGGCGTCCGGTACATGAAAGAAGCAGCACCTCCACCAGATGTCACGTGGTTGTGATGTCGACGAAGGCAGCAGGCGACGTGTCCGAGATGAAATTCGTTATTTGGCCGAACTTGTGGCCGTGAAACGGAAATTCAGATTACAGCAAGCAAGGCACGCAGTACAATGATAGCGGCAAACAGAGTGTCGGCCGTCGTAAAACTGATCATCGTTGGGATGCGCCGTGTTTTATACATTACGCATGGAACTTTCTAGTCTTATCACTGGTGGTCGCGCAAACTCTGGAATAAGCTTGACTCTTCGCGTCTTGCGTGCAATCTTAACAAAACGATCTACTGAAATCGTGAAGCTTCTCGAACACCGAGGCGCAGTCTGCACCGAGCTTTGCTCACAGTCTTTGCGGGCGTAAACCGAATACGATTTTAAGTTGGTACAACAAGCCTTTAAATTCATAAAATGATCCATTGATGTGAGGGTAATATGTTCACTTAACCTTGCAGTGCGGCTTCGCAGCAGTGTGGATTTCCCATGGGTAGGTGTATTGACGATTTAGCACCTCTCCACTGCAGTGAAACCACCTTTACAGGAGGGTTACATGCGGACTAATATACACCTCCTCATTCATGTCGAATACTTCCAAATTTCCAATCATTTAAATTCGAATGAAAGCAAATTCGAAGGCTGTAAAATTTCGAATATGCGAAGTGCTCGAATATTCACAAAAGCCTAATATTACAAACTCTGCTCAATGTCATTATTAGGTGCGAAGCACTAAGGGGCTAGGCTTGTAGGCGTCTCCTGTCGTCACAGTGAGTCATGTAGCCACGGTCCATCATAAAAACGAGTATTTGCCACAACGGGTAAATCCCAAGACTTGTTACCGGTCCACTAAATATGAAGAAGGCAACAGTTAGTCCAAGATACAGCCGACGATGTTAGTGGAGCAGAAACACCCTTCCTTACATGCCGTAAGGAACTGAAACCAGTCATGTAGGGAAGAACAAGACCTTTCATGCACAAGACCTTTCATGTCTTGTGCATGCTTGTTTTCATTGCCTGTCTGAGACAATTGCAGAGAAATGTCGGGCTGTGTCTTTTCTGTGCTGTGGAGGCGCTTGGTGCTGTAAGGGGACGTCGAGATGAATCCGGGACCGTTCACTGTGAAACAAGAACAGGAACTTCTTAACTCATTACGTTCACTGCCAAAAATACAAGACGGTCAGAATAAGGTTATCAAGGCACTCAAAGACATTAAAGCTAATCAGAAGGCTGCTGACAGAACTTACGGTTCGACTAGCCGCAATTGAACGCGACATCGGTGGCCTCAAAGAGTTAAGGGCAGATTTCCAACAGCTTAAATCTGAGAACTCCGCACTTGCGACCCAGTTGGACCGGGTTGAAAGGCGCCAAGATGACCTTGAAAATAGGTCATGCAGAAATAACCTGGTCTTTTACGGATTGAAAGATGCATCAGGCGAGAGTTGGGAAGACTCTAAACATCAGGTGCTGTCTCTTTGCTCGGACCACCTGGGTGTCCAGGTGACGTCATCGGACATTGAACGGGCTCATAGGGTGGGCCGCTTTTCTACCTCGAAGAATAGGCCCATTGTAGCACAATTTCGTTCCTTCAAAGAAAAGCAAAATATACTTGCGAGGGCACACAGGCTAAGAGGAACCACTCAGTCAATAAGCGAGGATTACTCAAGCAAAGTTCGTTTAGAAAGAAGAAAACTGGTTGCATTTGCCAAAGAGCGCAAAGAAACATTCAGGCTTCACTTTATTAACTCTTTCGTTACCGTGGGAAAATGGGCAACTTTTCGTAGGTTTTTGTTGGTATTTTTTTGTAATAAGTAATAAAATGGTTATACTGTAATGCAATACATCAAGAGAAAGCTAAGTAAATGTACTCTAGTAGAACTCGCTGTCGGGCTAGTTGGTGCATATCTGAATTCAATAGTCAATTCCGCGCCAAATTTACGACCACACAAGAGAAGAAACACATAGACAGGACGGGCGCTCACTTGCAACTGTTTATTCCTTGAGGAATACAGGGTAATATAAACAGCCTCTCGCCAACGCATGCGCAACATGCTCAAGCCATCTTCTAGCTAATCACACTAACGGACACAAAAGTAAATGTACTTTTGACGTGTGTAAGTTTAAATAACTGAACTTGGAAACTAATATGCAGAAAAAGTCGTTAAAGGTAACATTTCTTGCAAATTTGAAAGAACATTTGCAATTGTATGTTTACTACATAAAAGAAGTAAATCTGGAAAATATTCTGAAATATACAAATTGTTTAGATAGGAGACATCTACCTAACAGAAAAGCTTCACTGACCTAGCTCAACAACTGCACGAGTTACACTTGTTTACTTGTTGCCCAGTAGAAAGTGTCTTGTTCAGCCAGGTTGCACAGTTTTTTTTTATTGCACAAATTTCTCACACACAGAAGCACAGTAAATATTAGTAAAAAGGGAAAGAAATGGGCTATTGAACCATGTATATATGGACATATTGCGCTCTATGGTTGCTCAAGAAAAAAATCTTAACTGGGTAAGTACAGTGTCGCAGACGGCGCCAGAACATCATTATGTATGACTTCACTACACAAAAAATATGTGGAATTGTGTAATTTAAAAAAAAGATTCTTCATCATCTGAATCACTGCTGCTAGAAGCAGCCAAATGATCGCTTCCAGATGCAACAGAATCACCAGAAAGGCGTCGTTCGCGCGAGGGACCGGCAACAAAAGCGTCTGCCATCTTCGTAAACAGACGGAGCGAACCGCACAATTGGAACCGCCGCTTAAATCACCGCCGCATGGGAAAAATACAAACTACGCAAAAAATGACAGATTGGTGCTTAGAGAATATGACAGATAGGGCTGCAAGTCCATAGGAGCGCTCATATTTTAAAAATAGCTTGTGGCGCGTATGGGTCACTGGTGACCCATGTCCTATGGACACGGTAACGAAAGAGTTAAAGGGGCCCTGCGACGCTTTTTCTTCTGCATTCTACAGCGCTAGAATTCGTGTAGTGCCGAATACTTAGATGAACGCAAAAAGAATTATCGAAATCGGTACACGCCAACGGAAGTTATAAGCCGTCAAACTTCAAAACCCCAGCAGACGACGAGAAAAAACGTTCCCTTTCGCATTTCACTCTCCCACTGACGTCAAAGGCCGCTTCCAATCACCGCGCGCCTCTTACAGAGACGTACCGGACGACTCGCCTCGTGGTGGCACGGCAGGACTGGACTCCCTCCTAGGAGGGAGTCTAGTCCGGCCGTGGTGGTGGCTAGAGTGCCTCGATGCGAGCGCCCTCCCAGAGTGAGGACAACCGTGTCGTCTGCTAGCGCAACCGCCATTTTCTTGCATCCGCCGGTCGCGGGGCGCGCGGTGGCTGCGGGGAGCGCCGAGAGCGGCGGCTCCTGCTTGCAGTGGGCGCTTGCATTCTACTTTAGCTTCGACATATCCATTCCCTTGCCAGAGTAGATGATAAGCGAGAGTGAAGATTCAGTGACGCGTCAACTAGTCCGAGATTATTAGCGAAGGTATAAATATTATTATTCTTTCTGTTACAGTAGTTGACAACGGCAGGCAACTTCGTAGTCGCACCGTCGCCGCGAGCTTTCTGTCGTCGCTCTTACCTATGGACATAGCGAAAAGTAAGAGAAATACGCTAAAATAGATAGCTGCTGTGTATTTAAGTACGGATGCCCGGCGTCCTTACTGCCATTGACACTATTACGCGCCGGCTACACGATTACATGGTGGCAAACTGTGTCAGTCATGCACTAGGTAATCAAAACAAAGACGCGCGAAGGAGTACAATCATTTAATACCTTTACGTAAAATATATTATACACAAAATGGTTATGAACTGTGTATTTAATTCTGTCGAGCTTTTTTCTTCTCATGCGTATGTGCATATAGGATACAAAAAGGCTGTTAAGGTAGACTAACACCAGCACAAGTTTTGCTTCCGTGACCTCCGGTATTGTGGATGGTTTCTGACGTAAATGTATGCGTAGCCTCAGTCTTATGTAGGTGGCTACCAGCATCTTGCCTATTTCTTCCTTGTGTTCTGCGCACGTACTTTGGCATGGCCGGTCTACCCTCTCAAGGTATTCTGTCAGAGAGCGTAGTGGCGATTTCATCGTGTGTACAATGTTTGTACACCACGCAATAACGCCCATGAAGTGCTCCTCGTAGTTCTTGAGAGTGCGGATCACTTCACTGCTCGGATAAATCAAGTTTCGACCATCACTCACATATTCCTTTAGAACTGTCAAAGAAGCATATTCATTGCTGGCTGCACCAAGGAGGGCATCCTAGCACTGGGAACAGGATACTGACTTCAAAACGCTTTTTAGGATGAAGCCTCCAAGGTAGTACAAAATGCAGCATTCCGTTGCCGTCAGCTCCTCAATGAACAAAACCTCGGAGTCGTCTATTTCTTCATACAAATTTTCCGAGTGTTGCTTCTTCGCTTGAGAAAGGAGTTCGACGAGGTATGCTCGATCACCAAGCTCATAGCTTGTTGTCCGCGGTGTATGTAGAAACTGGCTCACACTCGCAAGCCTCAGAGCACATTTCAAATCATATGCTGTTGGCCCTGGCTTCATTAGGCGCACTACAGAAAACAGATTTTCGAGGCAGTCTTGAAGTAACCTGCTCGTTAGGAAAAACTCGTAGCCTTCATTGCCCAGAAAGACTTCTTGGAGGCGAAGAACTACTGTCATGGAAATGAGAAGCCCGGCTTGGGGTGGTTTCCACTGAGCTGTGGCGTCCATCTGCATTCCTTGGATTTTCTCTGCGGAAAGGCAAATTCTCTGGGAAAGGAAAACATTCTGTAGCCATTTTTAGCGCTGTTACTGCATTGCGGAACGCAGCACCCAGGCATTCTGCGCAGAGACGGCGTGAAGAGTGGTGCTTTCCGTGTCGAGCGGGGGAGTCGGAGCGAGCAGCATGCAAGAAAATGGCGTCGGAGCTCCCCGAAAGCCGGTTTTGGCGGCGACTGCCCCTTCAAAGAGTGGCTCCACCCTAAGCGGAGGCGCGCGCATCGAGGCACCCTAGTGGTGGCCGTTGTGCAGCGCTCCTAGCGTCGTCTTGCAATTGTTTTGAAATTTTCATATTTAAAAACGGAAATCCTTTTGTGTCTGAGGAAGCATAGAGAGAGTTTTTATCATTTTTAGCGCACAATAGTGTGGTCTATCTGGGACCGTATGAATATTACACGCGACTTGTCGCATCGAACCAATCAAAACGAACGGCCTATGTCGTCACTCCCACGTGGTCAAGCGTCACTTCCGATCACAAAAATAGCTGCTGTATGTCGCTCCAGTCCGAAAACAGTGTGGTTTCTCCGGAGAAATAAAACTATAACAGCATTGCTTTCGGCGTTGCCACTCGCGCAACGATATCGGTGCATTCCACAGTTCGAGAAGAAGCGATGAAAACGACACGCTAAATTTGTGTCGCAGGGCCCCTTTAAGCAGATTATGGGGGGCCCAAAAATTTATGTACAATTCTTCCAGTGATGACGTGAAACCCTTACAATAACAATCAAAGCCGTCCGTTCGATGCCGAGGGCACGATCAGCCAGAACTGGTCTTCGTCATTGTAAACTGTCGAAGAATAAGGAATAAGAAGGATGCGTTTTCAGACCTTGTAGCTACTACGAATGCCAATATAATTTTAGGCACCAAGTCGTGGCTCGACGACAGTATTTACAATGCAGAAGGTTCTCCTTCACATATGAATGTCTATTGCAAAGATCGCGATGCGCGCGGCGGGGGAGTTTTCATATTGGTTTATAACAGATTAAAAAGCGTGTCGGTATCACTTATCAGCCTTCAGTACGAAGCTGTGTGGTGTAAAATTAAGCTGTCTCAAGCGCAACACGTTGCGGTGGGCTGTTTTTATCGGTCGCCTAACTCCAACAATGTGCAAACTTTGGAAGCTTCGTCTGAAGCACTAGCTAAGTTCGGAACTAAACATATTTTACTAGGAGGGGATTTCAACCTTCCGGATGTTGACTAGCTAAGTCATGCTCCCAACTTGCACTCGCGGTCTGGCCCGTACTTGGCACTTGAGGAGCTCATTAGCGAACACGCATTACATCAGTTTGTTGTTTCTCCCACAAGGTACAGTGGGCTATGTGCTAACATACTAGATCTTGTTTTTTGTAATCATCTCCCACCTTCATAAGGTCAGTTACAGCGATGACGGAGATTAGTGATCATGAGGTAGTTGTTGGTAACTTGGTTTGCCCAAACCTAAAGTTAAAGAGAATGTCACCGCGAACAATTTATTTTTATGAAAACGGTAACTATGAAGCAATATTATCCAATCTTACTTCGTTTTTCAGAGTTCCAAGAGTGTTCTTCGATCATGAATATCACCAGTCCTTGGGAACTTTTTAAAACCGAGCTTGCTAGTTTTGTCAGTAGTCATGTACCTTCCAAGGTTATTTCCGGGAAACGGAGCTGATAAACCTTGGATTACCGCATGCCCAAGGAAGTTAATTAATAAAAAGAATCGCACTTTCAAGCTTTCCGTTCATGAAGAACTGCTGATGTTCAAGAAAAACTGGCTGAGTTAAGTCGAAAGTTAAAGAAACAAGAGAAGCGAAATACAGCTTTTTTGTTTCCCTGGAAAGAAAGCTGATTACTAATCCAAAGGAGGTACGGAAGTATGTGAAATTGAAAAAAGTCACAGTTTCGCTACTAGGGCGAAGCAATGAATGCGATAGCAAGCAATTGCAATGTCACACGAAGAACGACAAGCAGCTCGATACTTGCACCGTGCCGCCGCAGCACAAAGAAGGACGCTCGACAAGGACGCATAGGTATACACAAGAAAAGCGTGAACTAACAACTGTCATAGTTGTTACGTGTTTGTATTTGAGCAACGCGCTGTGAGTGTCCACAATGCAGAGGCCGACGCTGTTGTTGTTGTTGCATCTGACATGGCTCATACCCACTCAGGGGGGATTGGCCAAGAATTGATGATATGAAACTGTTAGACATTTCGACGCTGTTTGATATTTCTTTTTCTTTTAAACTGCGGCACGTGGAATGACCCCTCTGTGTCTCCTGCCACGTGATGGCGTATGATGGCAAGTGTGCCCGGCGTTCTTTTCTTTTTCTTTTTCCTTCTACATCATGAGTGGTACAGAAGGGGGCCACCTTTTCGTGCACGTCTCAAGGGCAGTTTTCAATTTGAAAGAAACTGTAAAAGTGTTCCGTAATAGAAAACACGGTCAAGCTGTTCCGAGATGTGCGTACCGTGAGCGGCAAATGGTGCATATGAATAGCTCGCCGTTAGATCGCCGGCACAAGCATGGCGCGTGGCTGTGTTGGCTAGGGCAGCAGGCTGCGGAGCGAGGGGGTCGCTGGTTCGAATCCCCGATCAGATGCTTTGGAATTTTTTTCTGCTAATTTATTTTTCTTTATGCGTTTTCTATATATATATAAATACATATACAAATCCGGGACATGACGGCGACGGCAAAAATCAGCCGAGAGTGTCCATATAATTGTTATCGCAATAATAAGGTGGACTCTGTTGGCATTCCAGACATAACTGATGGCGAAACAACCTTTTTGGAAGATGCAGAGAAGGCAGCCTGCTTAAACATTATTTTCAATGTGTTTTCCTAACCATTTCAAGGTAAAATGCCATATACGACACCACAGGGATTTGAACCTATGGATAACATTGTTCTGCGCTAGTGGTGTGTGCGCTCTGCTCGAACGACTTACACCAAACTCGGCTCCAGGGCCTGATGTTATTTCTAATCACGTATTGAAGAGGTGTGCAAGAGCTTTAGCGCCCATTTTTTGCTGTCTTATTTTCAAAATCACTTGAAGATCAGAAAGTGCCATCTGAATGGAAGCTAGCAAATGTGCCAATACCAAGGACTGGAAACAAAAATAATGTTGCCAACTACCGGCCAAATTCATTGACCAGCATATGCTGTAAAACTCTTGAACACGTTATATATAGCGGTATTATAAAGCACTTGGAAACGAATAATTTTTTCTGTACAGTTCAGCATGGTTTTAGGTCTGGTCTGTCATGTGTTACACAACTGTGCAAATTTTCTCATGATGTTTAAGTTCATATGATAAAGGTTATCAAGTCGATTCGGTATTTTCAGACTTTCGGAAAGCGTTTGACACCGTTCCACATGCTCTTTCATTACATATGTAGTGACAAATACGGTTATTGGTAGAGAGACGACGAAGAAGACGGTTGTTGTGGTTGATGCTCGAGCTGGTTCTGCTGTGGCCACTGACTGCTGTCTCATTGCTGCTCGTCACATAAAACGGTTGCCTTACCTCGACTGCTTAACGCCATCTATCAATTGGTGGAGAGTGCTGGTTTCCTCACCCTGGAACTCCGATCCCGAACTCTACCCCAACCCCCTGCCTCGCCAATGCCTGACGACATGGCCCAGTCACCTGCTGCCCTAATGCCATCTGTCACCTGTTCCGGCATGCCACGACAGCGAGATCCGGTGATTTTCAATGCCACCGACGACCAAGATGCTGAAGACTGGCTGTCCCAGAATGAAATAGTAAGCGCTCACAATAAGTGGGATGATACCGACAAACTTGGCTACCTCCACTTCTATCTTGCGGGTGTGGCACAGCTCTGGTTTAACAACCATCAAGCTGACATTCCCACTTGGTCATCCTTTAAGACGCGCTTTGCAGAAGTCTTCGGCCGACCTGCTGTTCGCAAGCTCCACGCCGAACAGCGTTTGCGCGGTCGTGCACAGCGCTCTGGCGAGACCTTTACCTCTTATATTGAGGATGTTCTGGACCTCTGCCGTCGTATCAATCCCGAAATGTCCGACACTGACAAAATCCGGCACATTATGAAAGGTATCGAGGACGACGCCTTTCACATGCTCGTTGCCAAAAACCCCCAAACTGTCGCCCAGGTCACTCAGTACTGCCAGAATTACGACGAGCTGCGGAGAGAGCGGATTTCTATGCGACCTCCGAGCCTCGACGCGACCACCACATCTGCATTGACCGTTGGCGCTGTTTCTGCCGAACAGACCACGCTAATGCAACACATCCAGCAGTTTGTCCGAGAAGAAGTGGCACGACAAATGTCTCTTGTGCCCTACGTTCCGACCAGTGCGCACACGCTGACCCCAACTCTATGAAAAGCGATAAAGGAGCAAGTTTCTGACGCTCTGCCTTCCACCTACCATCCTTCGCCTATCTCCGCACCTCTGACTTACGCTGAGGTTGCCAGACGACCGTCGCCGTCACTACCACCCTTTGCGGACCCTACTCGACAGCCTAATGCCTTCTACGCAGCGAGTCCGCCTGTCCGCCCGAACCCACCCTCTTTTCGCCGTCCCACCCCGCCGTCAGCTAATCCTTGGCGCACACCAGACAACAGGCCAATCTGCTACTTCTGCGGTATCCCTGGCCATGTCGCGTGTTACTGTCGTCGTCGTGATTACCACCCAGGCGCTGGTGAAGCAAGTTACGGCTACTGTCGTCCCGAGCCACCGCACTCGATTTCGTCCCAACCCACATCGGATCAGTCGTCGTCAGGTCGCCGTGGCTTCGATAGGAGTCGGTCGCCCTCACCACGGCGCCGTTCCCTGTCTCCGATGCTTCCTCGACCGCCACCCGTGCAAGTGGAAAACTGACCATCGCAGTTCCCGAGGCAAGAGCTGCGCACATATCGAAAACTTCAAGGCCTCGATTTTCACCCGCTAACGAAATAACCGTGCATATTGATGGTGTAGTTGCACAAGCGCTCGTTGATACTGGTGCTGCCGTGTCTGTGATCAGTGGTGAACTGAGCCGCAAGTTAAAGAAGCTTACGATACCACTTTCCGACATCTCTCTCTGTACTGCAACTGCGCACCACATCCAACCTTCTCTGGCGTGCATGGCTCGGCTCGTCATCCAGAACGTTTTGTATATAGTCGAATTCGTTGTCCTTTCCCCATGTTCGCATGACATCATCTTGGGCTGGGACTTTCTTTCCGCTCATTATGCCGTCGTTCACTGTGCGCGTGCCGAACTAGAGTTGTCGACGATGTGTGAACTGCCCCAGTGTGAAGCGCCGATATCTGAAAGGCCCTCTTTCCAGGCATTATCTTCTCGAGTCGTCGTCGCTGCGGACACTCACATCCCTCCTCTATCCTCTGTTCTTGTGCCACTCTCTTGCGACGACGTGTCCTCTGTCACCGCCCTCTTAATACCCTCCGAAGCCTTCAGCTCTCGTAAGAGCTTCCTCCTGTGTGTGTGTCTCCGTGTTATTTCTTGTGTCCCGTTTCTTTGCGCTACCAGTTTTATTCAAGTATGCCGTACCAACAAGCCCGCCTTGCAACTTTACTCGACTTTATTTCTTCTTCAACGGGCCCTTTCGTGCACGTACTCCGGGATCCATGTGGGACTGTTGCCCTTATTGCCACTGCTGTATGCAAGGCACGTTGTATTGGCTTTTGTGTAGCGCTGTGTGTGTGTCTCCGTGTTACTTCTTGTGTCCCGTTTCTTCGCACTACCAGTTTTATTCAAGTATGCCGTACCAACAAGCCCGCCTTGCAACTTTACTCGACTTTATGTCTTCTTCAACGGGCCCTTTCGTGCACGTACTCCGGGATCCATGTGGGACTGTTGCCCTTATTGCCACTGCTGTATGCAAGGCACGTTGTATTGGCTTTTGTGTAGCGCTGTGTGTGTGTCTCCGTGTTACTTTTTGTGTCCCGTTTCTTTGCGCTACCAGTTTTATTCAAGTATGCCGTACCAACAAGCCCGCCTTGCAACTGTACTCGACTTTATTTCTTCTTCAACGGGCCCTTTCGTGCACGTACTCCGGGATCCATGTGGGACTGTTGCCCTTATTGCCACTGCTGTATGCAAGGCACGTTGTATTGGCTTTTGTGTAGCGCTGTGTGTGTGTCTCCGTGTTACTTCTTGTGTCCCGTTTCTTTGCGCTACCAGTTTTATTGCAAGTATTCCTCCTCCCCTTCGCAGTTGTCACCATAGAAAACTCATGTGGCGCCATCTATATAACAAACCCGCTTTCTTCCCCAGCCACCTTATTCTGTGGCGAACTCATCGGTCGCCTGGAGGAAATAGATTCTGTTTACTCCAGTCACCTACCTGATGGCTCGTCATCTCACGTCACCAGCATTACTCCTGATGCCACTACCACTTCATCTCCCGAGGCATTCCTCCCACCGATTGACCCTGACCTCCCCGCTGCTCAGCGCACCCAACTTTTAGTGCTACTCGATCGCTTCAGGATGTCATTCGACCATAGCCAACCTTCCTTGGGCCGCACGTCTGCCATCGTCCACCACAATGACACCGGCGCCCATGCACCTTTGCGCCAGCGTCCGTATCGAGTCTCTCACGCTGAACGCCGCGTCATTGACGAGCAGGTCAACGATATGCTTAAACGTGGCGTAATACAACCTTCAAACAGCCCATGGGCCTCGCCGGTCGTACTGGTGAAAAAATGCCCCCACCTCCCCGAAGGGAATCATGAGGAAATGCGAATGCATTTCTTGCGCTGAGAGATTTCGCCTTCACCGACTTCTGCCATCGCCTTGAGAGGCACCCAGCCAGCGAACGGTCGAGAGTGAGGCGCGAGCGGACGGGAGAGTGGGGCACAGGGAGGAGAGAGAGCGAACGGCGAGAGGAGGAGCGGCGAAGCACTGCACCTACCCTCTCCTACACTCTCTCGCACCACATGCTCCGGTTGCTAGGGGCGAGGATAAGCGCGCGCGCCCGCAGCTGTTGCTATGGAAGAGGGAGTGAGAGCGGAGAGATAACACCTGCCAGCGCGCGGACAACGCCGGACGCCTCACATAGCCCGACTAAGAAATGCATTCGCATTCAAAAAAAGGACGGCAGCATCAGATTCTGCGTTGATTACAGGCGTCTTAATAAGATCACGCGAAAAGATGTGTATCCGTTGCCCAGAATCGATGACGCTCTCGATTGCCTGCAAGGAGCAGAGTTCTTTTCTTCTTTAGACCTTCGATCTGGCTACTGGCAGGTCCCTATGAATGAAGCCGACCGCTCCAAGACTGCGTTTGTAACTCCTGACGGATTGTACGAGTTCAACGTGATGCCGTTCGGCCTCTGTAATGCGGCTGCCACTTTCGAACGTCTCATGGACAACGTCCTCAGAGGCCTGAAATGGAACACATGCTTGTGCTATTTGGATGACGTCGTCGTTTTCTCGAAGGACTTCGACTCCCACCTCAGCCGCCTCGCAAGCGTCCTCACTTGTCTTGCGGACGCTGGACTGCAGCTAAATTTGAAGAAATGCCATTTCGCCGCCCGCCAGCCTACCATCTTAGGGCATGTTGTTAGCAAGTATGGCGTCCGTCCTGATCCTGCCAAGCTTCGCGCTGTCGCCGACTTTCCCAGGCCGTCTACGCTGAAAGAGCTCCGTAGCTTCATAGGCCTCTGTTCGTATTTTCGCCATTTTGTGAGCAATTTCGCCACCATAATCGCCCCCCCTGACACAGCTACTTGCCGACAACCAAGACATCTCGGCGTGGTCTCCCGCATGTGACAAAGCATTCACCTCTTTACGCCACCTTCTGACATCCCCACCTATCCTACGCCACTTTGACCCGGACGCTCCAACCGAAATCCATACGGACGCTAGTAGAGTAGGCCTCGGCGCTATTCTTGCCAAGCGTAAATCTGGATTCAACGAGTATGTCGTTTCCTACGCTAGTCGCACCCCCACTAAAGCGAAAAAGAACTACTGTCACGGAAAAAGAATGTCTTGCCATCGTTTGGGCAATCACAAAATTCCAACCTTACGTATATGGCCGCCCATTCGACGTCGTGACTGACCACCACGCATCGTGTTGGTTGTCGTCGTTAAAAGATCCATCTAGTCGCCTAGCTCGTTGGGCGCTACGTCTTCAAGATTATGATATTCGTGTAGTCTATCGGTCAGGCCGTAAAAATTCGGACGCCGACGCTCTTTCTCACTCGCCACTTCCCCATGAGTATATGTTACTGCGTCTCTTTCCGGCTGCGAATGTTCTTCACTTGAACATGCCAACATGTCTTCTGCGCAACGCCAGGATCCATGGATAGCGTCTCTTCTAGAGTACCTGTCTCAGGCGTCCCCACGTACCGCCAACCGCTCACTTCGACGAACTGCTCGCCACTTTACAATCCGTGACAGCCTTCTGTACCGTCGAAACTACTTGTCTGATGGCCGCAAATGGTTGCTGGTAATCCCTCGCCACCTACGTTCCGAAGTATGTGCCTCCTTCCACGGGGATCCGCAATGCGCCCATGGTGGTGTGGTAAAGACGTATGCCCACCTCCGGATTCGATACTACTGGCGTGGAATGTACTGGTTTGTTCGGCAGTACGTCCGGTCATGTTCTCTGTGCCAACGCCGGAAGAGCTCTCCTCATACGACCACAGGGCCACTCCAACCTCTGCCTTGTCCCTCTCGGCCTTTCGACCGCATCGGACTCGACTTGTACGGTCCCCTACCGTACACACCGAATGGAAACCGCTGGGTCATCGTAGCCGTGGACCACCTTACGCGCTACGCTGAAACTTCGGTGCTTTCAGAGGCCACCGCGCGTGAAGTCGGCTTGTTCATTCTTCGCAACCTCGTTCTTCGGCACGGCGCGCCCCGCGAGCTCCTCAGTGACAGCGGGCGTTCCTTCTTGTGTGAAGCCGTAGAAGCCCTCCTCCGCGAATGCAACATCTGTGAAGAAGAAGATGCGCCTTCATCCAGCAGCATCGCCAACGCTCGGCTCGCTCGGCTCGCTCGGCTCCTGTTTCGGATCGCTGCTGTGCCTCTGGACGGTTCTTCACGCTGCCTCAATGCTAGCGACCGTAACGTCCTTGAACAATCAATAAACCTCTTCACATTTGGTGGAGGGTGCTGTACATCCCCATCGCTACACCCTAGAGCTGCGAAGCCGGACGCTTCCGCCCATCATGACTGACAACGCAAACCCACCGGCGCCTTCGCCCCACTCCGTCACCTGCACCGGCATTCCTCGGCTGCGGGATCCAAAGTCTTCAGCGGTGCAGACGACACCGACGTGGAAGACTGGCTTGACCACTACGAACTGGTGAGCGCGCATAATAAGTGGGATGACTCCGACAAGCTAGGCCACGTCATCTTTTACCTAACTGGTGTCGCCGAACTGTGGTACAACCACAAACAAGACATCCCCACATGATCCGTCTTCAAGACGTCCTCCTCAGAAGTGTTCGGTCGACCCGCTGTCCGCAAGCAGCGCACAGAGCAACGCTTGCGCGTCCGCTCACAGCAGACAGCAGAAAGCTTCACCAGCTACATTGAGGACGTCGTGGACCTTTGTAGACGTGTCAACGACACCATGCCCGAAGCTGACAAGATCAAGCAAATCCTTAACCCATTGGCTTCCGCGGCCGGCGCTCCGTCGGCCCAGTTGGCGAGGCCAAAAGCGCTTTACCGGCGAACCGCCGGCCGCCTAGAAAATGTTTATTTTTGACATTGTTTCATAGATTGCAGCACAGTATTTTGTGTTTGCCTTTTGCTTGGTATATTATCCGCTAGATGTACATAGTTGTCCATGTTTTTTAGCTGTTTGTAAGTGTGTTTTTTTTTTCTTTAGCGGCGAAGGGTGCACTATCCCGGCTATTTCGAAACGTGGCGCCCGTCTACCGTGATCGAAGAAACCCGCCTGTCGCGGCCTCACCAATGCGCCTACAAGCCGCCGAATGGCCTCATTTTCCTCGCCACATCCTGGCAAACTAAGTCAGGCAGAATCCATCAAGATATTGCTTAGTTTGTAAGGCACGGGGCAAAAAGTCCCAGAGCCGATGGGAGTGTGAAAAATGTGAAGTTGCTCTTCACATGCCCGTGTGCTTTAAACTTTTTCACACACGAAAATCATACTATAGCACCTCATGCAGTCAAGCATTTTTAACTGAATAAAACAAACTCTGTTATTCTATGACGTTTGTTGCGGATTTTATTGCGGTTTAGGTGCACCGACCCATGCCGTCGCGGGCGCGAAAATTTTCCGGCGGAATACCAGGCGGGAACGGCCGCGGAGAGCGCGGAAGCCAATGGGTTAAAGGCATTGATGACGGCGCATTCCAAATGCTCTTGGCTAGGAATCCGCGCACAGTTTCCAAAGTCGTCAGCTTGTGTCAGAGCTACGACGAGTTGAAGAAGCAACGCGCCCTGACTCGGCAGCCTCTCCGGGGTGGCGAGTCGCTGTGCAGTCTCGACACTATGCCTGACCATTCGACCTTGCTTCAGCAGGTCCGAGACTTCGTGCGTGAGAAAGTTGCCCGCCAACTTTCCTTAATGCCCTTTACTCACGAGCCCACCACCTGTCTGCCCGCCCCGCTCCGCACTGTTATTTCGGAGGAGGTTGCCCACGCTGTTCCTTTTGCGCACCACGAGCCGCCTCCATCCAGCCCCGTTTACTACACGCGTGCAGCGCAGCCTGTGGCCGCTCCTGTCGCCTATCCGCAAGCCGTGCAGCCTGTGGCCGCACCCCTCACGTATGCGGAGGCTGTGCGTAGGCTTCCGCAGCCATCTTACATCACGCAATCACTGCCTACGCAACCACGTGTTTATATTGGATCTTGGGCGGCACCGACCATCGTCAATCCGTGGAGAACGCCAGATAACAGACCGATTTGCTATGCCTGCGGCACTCCCGGACACGTCGCCCGCTATTGCCGCCGTCGCCCCCCAAGCATTCGGCGACTATGCCCGGTCGTCGCAATCCGGTAGCCAGCCCTTCCCCCAACACGTTCCTCGCACATTATCCAGCCCTATGCCCCTACTCACCGCCCTGACTTCCAGCCGCAGCGTTCACAATCTCCTCGTCGGCGATCGCCCTCCCCCATGCGTCGCCGGCCCGAACCCTCCGACCAGGAAAACTAACCGCCGCAGTTCAAAAGGCAAGAACCTGTGCAAGCCCTCACTCCTCCCCAACTAACGTGGTCGCAATAACTGTTGAAGGTGTTCGTACTTTTGCACTTGTGGACACCGGCGCCGCCGTTTCTGTCATAGCCGCTCATCTCTGTCGTTCATTACGCAAGGTAACGACGCCACTTTCGGGACTGTCGCTCCGCACCGCACGCGCGCAGCAAGTGACGCCTCTCGCAGCCTGCACCGCAAGAGTTTTCATCGAAGGCAATCTGTACATCGTTGAGTTTATTGTCCTTTCTGCCTGTTCGCATGACGTCATCCTCGGGTGGGACTTCCTATCCCGCCATAATGCCGTCATCGACTGCGGACAAGCCGAAGTTGAGTTCTCACCATTGTGCGACGCCCCATTATTCGACGCTCTTCATCAGCCGCCTAAGTTGCTCGTTCGAGAGGACACCGAAATTCCGCCTGGCGCTTTCGCACTTGTTCCCGTTTTCTGTGACGCCAACACCGATGCTACAGTGTTTTTCACGCCGTCCGATGTCTTCACGAGTCGTCGAGCTCTGCCGCTACCTTTCGCAACGCTTGACATCGCAGCCGGCAGCAGCAATATATTCGTCTTCAATCCGCTCTCCGCACCTGTCACATTGCTTGCAGGCGAATGTGTCGGCCGCGTGGAAGATCTCGACTTTTCGTCTCTGGTTGAAGTCCCGGATGACAACTGCTCCCAACCAGTTGCCCTGTCGGCACTTGGGGAGTCATCCAGCGATATGTTTTCCAGCGCCATCGCCGATACCCTAACCCCTGCCGAACACGCCGACCTCGGAATTCTTTCGATGTGTCGCAACCTCAACTGGGCCGCACTTCGCAAGTGCAACATTACGTTGACACCGCGGTCTGCACCAGCCGCTGCGTCAAAGACCATACCGTGTCTCCGCTGAAGAACGACCCGTCATCAACGACCAAGTCGAAGACAAGCTTCGCAGAGACGTTATTCGACCATCTCACAGTCCCTGGGCATCTCCTGTTGTCCTGGTGCGTAAGAAAGACGGATCTATCCGGTTTTGCGTAGATTACCGTCATTTGAATAAGATAACGTGCAAGGACGTCTATCCGTTGCCACGCATTGATGACGCCATTGACACCCTTCACGGAGCAGAATTCTTCTCGTCGCTGGACTTGCGGTCTGGCTACTGGCAAGTCCCAATGGCTGAAGCCGATCGCCAGAAAACTGCATTTATAACACCTGATGGACTATACGAGTTTAACGTCATGCCCTTTGGGCTTTGCAACGCGCCGGCCACGTTTGAACGACTTATGGATCATACGCTAAGGGGCCTAAAGTGGTCTATGTGCCTCTGTTACCTCGACGATGTCGTGGTTTTTTCGCATGATTTCTCTCGCACCTGCTTCGCCTCAGGCACGTGTTGACTTGTCTGACAAATGCTGGCCTTCAGCTTAACCTCAAGAAATGCCGCTTTGCTGCACGGGAGCTCGTCATCTTAGGCCACATCGTGTCCAAACACGGCGTATTACCTGACCCTGCAAAACTTCGTGCAGTCGCGGAATTTCCCAAGCCGACGACCATGAAGGAACTTCGCAGTTTTGTAGGTCTGTGCTCGTACTTCCGGCGCTTTGTTCGCAATTTTGCATCCATCATGTCACCGTTAACGCACCTCCTTTGCGGCGATGTGAACCTCTCCTCCTGGTCCCCTGCATGTGACGTCGCCTTCACTACGCTGCGCCGTCTGCTCACCTCCCCACCTATACTTCGCCACTTCGATCTGACGGCTCCTACCGAAGTACACACAGACGACAGCGGCGTCGGGCTTGGCGCTGTCCTCGCTCAACGAAAGCCCGGCTACTCAGAATACGTAGTAGTCGCTTACGCAAGTCGCACGCTGACGAAAGCCGAAACTAATTACAGCGCGACTGAAAAAGAGTGTTTGGCTCTGGTGTGGGCGCTTGGAAAGTTCCGGCCCTACTTATACGGCCGCCCTTTCGATCTTATAACTGATCACCACGCGCTTTGCTGGCTCGCCACGTTAAAAGACCCTTCTGGCCGCCTAGCGCGATGGGCCCTCCGCATCCAGGAGTACGACATTCACGTCGTATACCGCTGCGGACGCAAGCACTCTGATGCTGACGCCCTCCCCCGCTCCCCTTTACCTCCAGAACCGGCGTGCGGAACCACTTGCGTCCACCCCTTGTCATCCCTCGATCTCGACTCGATAGCCACCGAACAACATCGTGACCCTTGGATCGCATCTCTTCTTGATCATCTATCAGGTACATCCGCCCTTCCTGTATTTCGGTCCCTCCGACGTCAAGCTTTTCATTTCACCATCCGCGATCAACTGCTTCATCGCCGCAACTACGCTGCCGATGGTCGCCGTTGGCTACTGGTCATTCCACGCAGCTTGCGATCACAAGTGTGCACCTCTCTTCACGACGATCCGCAATGTGGCCACGACGGGGTGTTTAAGACATACGAACGCCTTCGCCATCGCTATTACTGGCGCGGCATGAACAATTTCGTGCGGAAATTCGTGCAGTGCTGTCCTGACTGCCAGACGCAAGTCAACACCTTTACGTGCCACTGGCGCACTGCAGCCGCTTCCATGCCCTGCCAAGCCATTTGATCGCGTCGGCATTGACCTCTACGGCCCCCCTTCCAATGACACCAGATGGCAATCGGTGGATTATAGTTGCTGTCGACCACCTGAAGCGCTACGCCGAAACTGCCGCTTTGCCGAGCGCAACCGCTCGAGATGTCGCCTCTTTCATTTTACGTCGCTTTATCCTTCGACATGGCGCACCTCGAGAGCTCCTAAGTGACAGAGGTCGCGCTTTTCTCTCCGAGGTCGTCGAAGCTCTGCTTTCTGAGTGCCACGTCATTCATCGGAGAACCACAGCATACCACCCGCAGACTAACGGGCTCACGGAACGGTTTAATCGAACGCTGGGTGATATGCTCTCGATGTACGTGGCATCGGACCATAGCAACTGGGATCGTGTTCTCCCCTATGTAACATTCGCATACAACACCGCGATACAAACAACTACGGGATTTTCGCCTTTCTATCTCCTCTATGGACGCGAGCCTTCCCATACTATCGACACTCTGCTTCCCTACCGTCATGATGCTTCCGAGTGTCCACCTGTCTCCGAAGCTGCTCGACAAGCCGAAGAGTGCCGCCAGCTCGCTCGCACGTTTACATCGCAAGAGCAGCAACGCCAGAAAGAAAACCGCAGCACCTCGGTTCCAGATCCTGCTTATGCCCCAGGGTCTCTAGTATGGCTACCTGTCCCATACCAAACTCCAGGACTCTCCTCGAAGCTTGTCCCAAGGTACGAGGGGCCTTACACCGTCTTGGAGAAAACCTCTCCGGTTAATTTTCTCATCGAGCCAGTTTCTCGATCGGATGACATGCGCCGGCGTGGACGTGACATCGTCCACGTTTCCCGCCTCAAGCCGTACCATGAGCCTCTACCTGAAACTTCTTAGGTCGCCGGGATGGCCCTTTTTTCAGCGGGGGCGATTGTGAAGAAGAAGATGCGCCTTCATCCAGCAGCATCGCCAACGCTCGGCTCGTGTTTCGGATCGCTGCTGTGCCTCTGGACGGTTCTTCACGCTGCCTCGACGCTAGCGACCGTAACGTCCTTGAACAATCGATAAACCTCTTCACACATCGTGCATCGAACTACCTCCGCATATCACCCCGAAACCGACGGGATGACTGAGCGCTTTAATCGCACGCTAGGTGACATGCTCTCCATGTATGTTTCCGATGACCACACGAATTGGGACCGCATACTGCCATTCGTTACGTATGCTTACAACAGCGCCATTCAATCTACTACTGGATTCTCGCTGTTCTTCCTCCTCTACGGTCGAGAACCTTCCTCGTTCTTGGACACTATCCTTCTGTACCGCCCAGACCCTTCAGAATCGACGACTCTAGCTGAAGCTGCCACTTATGCCGAAGAATGTCGGCAGCTCGCACGTTCCCTTACGACACAAGATCAGGCTCGCCAGAAGCACTCTCATGACTGAAGCTTATATCCTTCGTCATACTCCCCTGGAACTATTGTGTGGCTCCGTGTGCCCTCATCTGCTCCCGGCCTTTCTGCAAAGTTCATGCCTAAGTATGATGGTCCTTATCGGGTCCTGCGCCAGACGTCCCCAGTCAACTACATTGTTGAGCCTGTTCAGACACCTATAGATCAACGAGGCGCCGCGGGCGCGAGACTGTGCACGTCGACCGACTGAAGCCTCACTAAGACCCACCAGTCCTACCTGTGCCATAGGCCGCCAGGATGGCTCCTTTTCCACCGGGGAGTGGTTGTAGTGACAAATACGGTTATTGGTAGAGAGACGACGAAGAAGACGGTTGTTGTGGTTGATGCTCGAGCTGGTTCTGCTGTGGCCACTGACTGCTGTCTCATTGCTGCTCGTCACATAAAACGGTTGCCTTACCTCGACTGCTAAACGCCATCTATCACATAAATTATCTTTTTTAGGTCTGCCTGCATCTGTTCTTGGTTGGTTGAGGGATTATTTATCTTCTAGAAAACATTATTGGAAACATTTCGGCGCGCACACAATAGACGAAAACGAAAGGCGAGAAGACATTTTCGTCTATTGTGTGCGCGCCAAAATGTTTTCAATAATGTCTTCAAACCAACTCGCCCAGCTCTACATACTTTTACATTACATTTCTAGAAAACAGTCCGTCCGAGTAAATGGTTTGTCTTCTTCATACGTCAGCATAACTTCTGGGGTGCCACAGGGTTCGGTGACCCTTTCTGGTCTATATTAATGATTTGTCAGAGATGCTAACATCGAACGTGAGGCCATATGCAGATGATTGTGTTATTTATAAATCAATACACAGTATGGACGATATTTGTGCTTTACAACGTGATCTTGACACTGTGGTGAGGTGGTGTGAGAAATGGAAGATGCGTTTGAATGTAAAAAAGTGTTGTTTCCTTAGTTTTACCAGAAAATGCAAACCCTTTCACTCATCCTACAGCTTGTCAGGAGCACAACTTGACCGTGTTGAACATTTTAAATACCTAGGTGTATACTTGTCTGCCAATTTATCTTGGAATAAGCATATAGGTTACATAACTGGCAAAGCCAACGGTGTGTTAAAGGGGCCCTGCGACGCTTTTTCGTCTGCATTCAGCAGCGTTGGAATTCGTGTAGTGCCAAATACTGAGATGAACGCAAAAAGAATTACCGAAATCGGTACACGGTAACGGAAGTTATAAGCCGTCAAACTTCAAAACCCCAGAAGACGACCAGAAAAAGCGTTCCCTTTTGCATTTCACTCTCCCACTGACGTCAAAGGCCGCTTCCAATCACCGCGGGCCTCTTACAGAGACGTACCGGATGATTCGCCTCGTGGTGGCCTTTGTGCAGCGCTCCTAGCATCGTTTTGCAATTGTTTTCACATTTTCATGTTTAAAAATAGAAATCCTTTTGTATCTGAGGAAGTATAGAGAGAGCTTTAATCATTTTTAGAGCACAATAGTCCGGTCTATCTGGGACCGTGTGAATAATACGCGCGACTTGTCGCATCGAACAAATCAAAACGCACGGCCTATGTCGTCACTCCCACGTTGTGAAGCGTGACTTCCGATCACAAAAAGAGCCGCTGTATGTCGCTCCAGTCCGAAAACAGTGTGGTTTCTCCGTAGAAATAAAATTATAACCGCATTGTTTTTGGCATTGCCACTTGCGCAACGATATCGGTGCATTCCACAGTTCGAGAAAAAGTGACGAAAACGAGACGCTAAATTTGTGTCGCAGGGCCCCTTTAAACTGTATTAAACGCAATTTCAAGTCTGCCCCAAAAAGTCTCAAAGAAGCTTTGTATGTTACAAATGTCCGACCTATCCTTGAACATGCCTGTACAGTATGGGATTCTCATGGTCATACTCTAATCTATAAACTTGGACGCATACAAAACTGTGCTGCACGCTTTGTCAGTGAGAATTACAACTTGAACTCCAGCGTTACCTGCATTAAAAGTGACTTAGGATGGAAACTTCTTGAGCAGCGCAGAAAATTCTAGCGAAAAATGTTCTTCCATTCGATCTTTTGTGATGAAATTCGCATTAACAAGAGTTTATACATGATGAGCCCATACTACGTGTCACATAGAAATGATCATCCGAAAAAAATCCGTGAGGTCAGCTGTCGTACCGGTGTCCTTGCCAATTCTTTTTTTCCTTTTACTACTCGTGAATTAAATAAGTTGGATGCGTGTGTTGTTGATCTTCCAGCTGATGCTTTTTGTTTGTCACTACAAGATGTGGGCTTTTCGTGAAGCGCAGGCACTGCTGCGCAAATGTGTGCCATTTCCGACTGTACAACTGTGCATTTTTTTCCACACCCCCTACAATAATGCCCACTTGGGCGATGTAAGTTGCACAAATAAATAAATAAAAAGAAGCTCCTTGGGTAAGCTGCATTCTGATGCAGTTTTCCAACGACGCTAGTGGAGCGGAAACACCCTTCCCAACATGCCTGGTTCAAGGCTTGGCACCACTAATGCCTCATCAAAGAAAGCTCTTTCAAAACACTGCATGCTTCGCCCCTCTCCATTTTTTAGGGGCGAAGCACCTTAGGGTTTAGG
Source organism: Rhipicephalus appendiculatus (assembly GCA_030522465.1). Taxonomy (NCBI): domain Eukaryota; kingdom Metazoa; phylum Arthropoda; class Arachnida; order Ixodida; family Ixodidae; genus Rhipicephalus; species Rhipicephalus appendiculatus. The sequence goes on along the minus strand of JALIZH010018693.1, from coordinate 38,034 downwards.
CTTGTCTGTTGTGCATTGTCCGGCACAGCACATAAAAGGTACCCACTATCACGGCCGCTCAATGAAAACACACAGTGTGGCCTGCCGTGTGGAACGGAGAAGGCGTGGCGCACCTAGTGCTCCGGGCTGCCGCCGTGGCGCCACCATTGGGGAGGCTCTGGGGAGACCGAAAGCGAGAGCGCTGGAATTATTGCGGCGGATAGTGGCTTGGCAGTGCAACTGCTGTGCGCTTGTTAGTTTTTAAAGGGTTGCGATAAGCTTGCTATAGTTTTAATCACACAGGTAAGCGTCCCTAACGAATGAGCGTTGGCAAATCTTGAACCTAAATATAGCAAGGGTTGGTTTTATTTGACGTGGCTGCTCGGGTCTTTCGCATCTTGTTTTCTCTCTTTCGCTGCCGTTGCGCTGTTCACACTTGAATATGTTTGTTTGCTGTACAGTTATTTTTGCAACAGGAGCGTTGTTCATTGACAAGTGCAGTTGTACAGTCTACTCTCGTTACAACGGACCCTGATAATCCGGCAAAATGAGTCCGTTTTATCCGAAGTCCATAAAATCCAAACTCCGCAAGGGGAAGGGGGGAGGGGGGATGCGTCACCGTGTGACGATCGTTTCGATTTCGCTCTCAGTAGTATGGGGCACGCTAGTTCTGCTGATACATGCTGAACGTATTCGACAGCATGGTTACGAAAGACTTCTATCACCAGCAGCAGTTATTAACAAAATTGCAGCGCAAGTTCTAATTGATGAGCGATTGCCGTTACGGTAGGTGCAAGGACGCTATGTGGCCCCTGCACAGCAGCAAAGCTTAGCCCAATAACAAATGCATTTCCAGCTGGCTCTGTTGATCGGCTTGGAATAAATTCTTTCTTATTTGTGCGGATGGGAAGGCATATTTAAATGGGGCCGCCTATTGACCACTGGGAGCTGTTGCTCCCGCAGAGCCTCCACGGCTCGCTGGACAGTCCAAAGATGGTCTGAGAGTTCTGAACTGAACAGCACCAAGGCACCTCTCACATTAACATAAAAATTACACCATCCCCCGCTAAAGGGAACCATGTGTAGATGTGAAGCAGCGAGCGCTAACGCTTACACTGGCGGTGGCGTTGACGCTGGCGCTATCGCAGCGTTGCGCAGGAGAGAAAACTGAGGAGGCGCAAAGCACGCAGTGATGGACCGGTGTTTCCTGCTGGAACATGCCAATCGCTGCTAATGGGCAATGAGAGACAGAAGACTCCGACTGGACACAGAGACCCGCAGTCCGCTTTTAGTTAACGCACACGCTGCGAATTTTTATTGTTCAACAACGCACAGGAGAAATCTCCCACCGGCACCACATTGGAGGTCAAGATCCATTGCCATATATACGGGATGGACAGTGAACGGTTGTGCAGCGCGAGCAGTCGGTTTTTTCAACCAAGAAACTCGCTAGCAGACGCTGCCTGCGTCTGCGTCGTGTGGCAAGAGAGGGGGGAGCGTAGGAGAGGAGAGAGAGGGGGGGACGCGCATGCGCAGTGGGGTGTGGACGCTGTGGGCAGGGATGCCTAGAGGAGAGAGGGGGGGAGCGTAGGAGAGGTGAGAGAGGGGGGACGCGCATGCGCAGTGAGAGCGTGGGCAGCGATGCCTAGAGGAGAGAGGGGGGGAGCATAGGAGGGGAGAGAGGAGGGGCGGCGCATGCGCAGTGAGGGTGTGGATGCCGCGGGGAGGGATGCCTAGAGGAGAGAGAGGGGGAGAGGAGGTTTTTTATTTTTATTTTTTTTTGAAAGGGTTTGCGCATGCGCAGTAAGGGAGGTCACGCCGCACACCACCACCGGATTAAGCTTCGCCATAAGATGCTTCACATCTAATAGTTTAACAATGGAACTCACCTGCTAGGTGCACGAGAACGTCTTACTTTCAAAACTTTGGTCCGATGCTTAACAACGCTACTGCAATGAGTGACGAACGTCTAACGCAGACCACAAACAACAAACAAAAACTTTTTATTTACACTTAGCTCGAAAAGAAATCTGTGATATCAGATTGGCGGGCACCCTCGCGCGATGATGCAATCACTTGGCACTGCATTTCAGTCAGCTGCAACACTTGAACAATTCGCATGACCAACGCTCTCTCAGACTGGCTTGGCTTGGCCGGAAGCCACCAATGTTGCCAGCCGCAATTTAAAATTACCGCGGCTTTAGTGCGTAGAGAGCGGTGTGGTCAAGTCTGTTGTCAGCCCGCGTCAATGCGGCAAAAGTATGCTTTATGCACCCAATTTCGACAAAAAAAGTCGCTGATTTCGTCCACTGTAGCCGATAATCCATTGTATTGCGGTCCGTTAAAAGCAAACTTCGCTCCATTAGTTTAATACACAGACCAAACTTACGCTGAATAATGGTCTGTTGTAACCGTAAGTCTGTTGTATGCGGGTCCGTTATATTGAGCGTAGAGGTGACTGGGTTGTAATTTTTTATTGAGCGAAACGTTGCGAAATGACGTTAACGATATGTACAAATGTTGTACGCGCAGACATGTTCAACAGACGCATATGTTTCATATAACCAGTTCTTCCCATTCCCATTTTTTGCAGCTTGCGGTATTCCAACCTAATTGAATGTTCATTGAACACAGCTGCCCACAACAGTTGCGCGGCATTTTGCCTAACGCATAAAATATCACACATGCGCAAAGTGTCTTGAGTGACAATCAGAGCTAACGATGCACGTGGAAGAAAACAACCACCGACTCTACCTATCTGCACTTTTTTGAACCTGCTCTTTTTCAAACACTCGCTCCTTCCCGCCGGTGTGTCGTGCGGAGCTCTCCCCCACCCTCCCCTACTACTAGCGCCCTCCTAGAGAAATGCAGCGACAACTGTCAACTCCGCTTCCCTGCGCCGCGACACGGCAGGCCACACCGTGTGTTTTCATCGAGCGGCCGTGCAACTTCCTTTGAAGCAAAAAAATGGCATTTGCACAGGCCGTTTCAATTTTTAAAAAATATTGTGCAGGTTAGTTAGGTCATGACAAATATGCCCATTTTTCTTTATAGTATGTGATATATTCATCTTCAATGGGGCACTTAGTGAACACAAACGAAAAAGTACAGGACATAAGGCAACCCCATTGAAGATGAATCAACACCAACTAGCCCAGCTTATAGCTCTCCTCAATGCGATATATACTATTCGAATTCGATTTGAAATTATTTGACCAAAATCACTATTCGCTTCGAATTTGCTTTGAATTCGCTATTAGCACAAGCCTAGTTCCCACTGTTCCGTTTACCAAATGACTCCAGTGTTTGATGGAAGCGTTTCCCCGGCACGAGTAGAATCTTGTTGGGGCGATTCACAAACTCAGTGTGCGACATGTGCGCTAATTTTTGCTGTGCTTTATCAACTTCCTGCTGGTTACAGCAGTTGCGATAGGTGTTGTATGCAGTGAGTTCCGCTAGGTTGTTTCCCACATCAGATGTAGTGACGCAGCGCCTATGCAGAGCTGGCATGCGGGATGGGGCATTCGCTCGCTCAGTGAGGTGGTGGCGCTGTCTCTTGCACCCCACTGGAGTCAGCCCGATGTCCGCGAAACGTTTTAGTGATTTTAAGTTAATTATAGGGGCCGTGACACCCAATTTTCGATCTTATTTTGTGTTATGAGGGTTAATCCTTGAGCATTCACAAATGAGCTGGCGAAATTTTAGCGTATTTGGTCGAGCACTTAATTTATTATTGAATATTTTTACAAACATGCCAGCGGCCTGAGAGTCGGGCAACACTGGCGCACTCGCGAGCTGTGACGTAACAAGCAGCTGGCAGTGCGAGCGTCTGAATTTTGGCGAACGACATTGTTCCGTCGTCAGCTGCACACAAAATCGAGATATTTGGGCTTTCTTCTGCTTAGCACTGAAATGGAATGATTTGCAGCGTCTGAAACTGTGGTGGAAGGCGACGGCACCACTCCTTGCTGCAGGTGACGTCACAGGCGCGATGGCAAAATGGCGGGTGCCGGCAGAGGGTGGGATTTACAGCCGGCGACATCTAGGGCCTGTTTCGCACTGAAATATTCTTTTATGGCCCCCCTTTGCATAATACACTCAAACCTGATTATAACAAAGTTGCATCTTACACGAAAATAAGTTCGTTATAGCCGAAAATTCGTTATAAAGGTATATTCCTAACACTGTATCTATTGCAAGACTATTCTTCATTTACTTCGTTATAACCGATATTTCGTTATATCCGGGTTCGTTATATCGAGGTTTGAGTGTAGACCCTCTACTTCTAGGTTTTGCTGAAAACTACAAATTGTTGGGTGACCATGTCATGGCCCCTTTAATGCGATTACTTCTTGGCAATTTCTGTTAAATATGATATTTTAGACCTTGTCCGTTCATTTTAACCTGGGTTTGAGCACTGCTAGCCTTGTTATGGCCTGTAGTAAGCAATGGGAAGGCACAGCGCAACTGAGACATAGGACAGAGAACACGCAACACACACGAGCGCTGACTTACAACTGGTTTTATTTTGCACCACACTGACCTTATAAATGCGCATAAACTTGACAAATGACGCCACGTTTCCAAACAGAAGTGGTTTTGGTTTATCAACCAAGATAAGCTAACATGATTTTTTCTCTTTTCAAGAGCCATTTCACCAACATAACCAAATCACAAAACCCAGAAATGGACGATTATCTACACGTGGCTACCGGCAATATCACAATGCACACGTTTGCATACTTATTGAACGCGCAGGCGCAAGAAGGAAAAAGAAAAGGAACAAAAAGAAAAAGGAGAAAGCATGAACATATGCATTGGTGAAACACTGATGAAGCTAAATAAAACCATCAAGATACTCGATCTCGTCGTCATTCAGTAAAACGGAAGGCCTGCTTACGCCGTTGTCAGACGATTTGTTAATACCGTCCGGTCACTTGATTTCTTTAAAAACTTTGTAGAGGGAAAAGCCGGCGAGCAGCCGCACATCTTGCAATGCTCCGCTAAAAATCCTCCAGACTTATTTCTAACATTCAAGTTATGCTCCCTGGCACGCTCATTGAAGCACCTTCCTTTTTGGCCAATGTATCGGCGACCGCAGCTCAAGGGAATTTCATAGACTACATTTGCCACACACTCTGTGAATCTGTTCCTATGCTGTGTTGTGCACTGTGGCAGCTTATCCTTTCTTGTCATTGCACATAATTTGGACAATTTGCATGGTGCAGAAAACACTATTTCAACATCGTGCTTCGAGGCAATCTTCTTGATGTTCTGTGACAGTTTGTGGATATATGGAATGACATGTACCGGCTGCTTTTGCTTTCCATGGCTAACTTTTGTGTCTGGGCACTTAATTCTTCGAAGCAAGGCCTCTGAAACTGTGGTGATAAGCACCGGCGGATACCCCGCTTGTTCCAACCGCGCACCTGAGTGCCGAAGCTTTCATACAACAGGTGCACACATGTCTTCTTTAAGGCAGAAAGAAGGCAATTCAATGCAATGCCTCTTTTGACAAGTTTGGAGTGCACACTGTTGAATGGAAGTAACCCTTTCCGAGACCTAGGACTGTACTGCCAACATATATGGTCATTTCTAAATAGCAACTTCAGGTCAAGGGACTGCAATTTTTGGTCATCAGGGGTCTCCCATGTAAAGTTAAGCCCACTACCGTTGGAAGTGAAAACCTGGATAATGTCATGGACGACATCTTGAAATTCGGAACTTGGCACATCTTTTAAGATTACCAGAAAGTCATCTACAAACCTACTTATTTTCACAACACGAGAATTCTGCATATTGGATTCAATGCGCTTGCCAACAGCTGCCAAAAATATGTCGCAAAGCACCGTAGCAACAGCGGAACCTATACATATGCCTCGTTTTTGCAGGAAAAAGTTCCCGTCAAACTGCACTGCGGTCGAGTTCAGATAAAGTTCTAATAACCCTAAGAATGCGTCATTGCGGATCCCCGTAGCATTCTGAAATTCTAGCTCTCCATATTCCGCTATCTTTTCTTCGAGTGCACTTAGCAGCCCTTGATGTGGTACAGAATAATACAACTTTTCTATGTCAACAGAAAAACCGCTATACGAAGCTGGTGACAATTCACCGAAGAACTTAACAATGTCCGAAGAATTCCTTATCATGAAGAATTCCTCGTGTTGCGTGTTCTCTGTCCTATGTCTCAGTCGCGCTGTGCCTTCCCATTGCTATGAACCAACTCGCCCAGATCAAAGTTCTACTGTAGTAAGCGCTTTACTGTGAGCATGATCACGCCACATGAGATATATGGATGAATGACAAGCCGGGCCCCTCAAGTGCTCCGCACTTAAAACGGTGAATGAACAAGTGAGAACATATGATTAGTGCAGAATAACAGTAATACACAATAGTGTGAAAAAAAATGCATACAATACAATGCCATCAGATGTGCTCAGACACTGTACAAAAAGGGATGTAGTACCGTGTGGCTGATGACGAAGAAGCGCTGGTTCCAAGCAGAGTTGTTGCGGACGTCGTTGCTCAGAAGCTGCTTGGTGAAGTCCAGCTCCCGGTCCCACAGCCCAAACTCAGCCAGGGCCCACTGGCGGTGCTGCCAGGCATGGTAGTTCTTGGCGTCCATGTTCAGGATGGCCTCCGTGAAGGCCTTCTCTCCCGAGCCATCCTGGAGCCACTCGACCACGACACGCCGGTGGTGCCACACCTGCATCAACACGTACCAACATGTATTAAAGCCCATTCTTACGTCCTTTCCAAATCCTTACTGTCACAGTGTCTCACGCCAGTGCACTCCCGCTCGTGATACACACGGAGTCAACAACTTTTGCAGTCCTCATTCCTATGCACTGGGAAGTCACATTTCGCCTTTCATGACCAAACAGCTGTGGGCACATAAATGTAGAGAACGACAAAAAAAAGCACCAAATACAAGACTGCACTAGCAGCAAGCGCTACCCACCTGTTTTTGTGCTTCTTGGCTCATTGTTAAGTAAAAGTGTCTGCTACGTACAACAAAACTTTTGTACAACTTTTTCCCAGCCAATGAACAACTCTCGTGTGAAATGTATTTAACCGCCAATGCATGAAGCTGAGCACCCACAACATTGTTATCCCCAGCCCAATCAAAGTTGTTTACACTTGGCCCTTTGGAAAATGAATGGCACTGCTTGCTCCTCCGACATACTCTTCATGGCTCAGTACAGGAAATCAAGCAGGAATGAAAATGTGCCTTCCCTTCCTTGTCAAGGTGGCTGCAAGAAGAAAAGCAAGAGAAGAGGACGACGATGCTGCTCCTGCAATCATCGCAGTCCTCGGTGCTCATTAAATACCCGCTTTTAAACCTCTCTTGTGCGCATAATAATTTCACACAGCAAAGAAAAGATGTGCACCTAAACAGCTTGGCAGTGTTTTACTACCAACATTACATCCAATATAACCCACAGCTATGAGTAGACAGCAGCACTAGAAACCATCAACAGCCATTTTCATTTCATTTATTGACCCTAAGGGCCCAAGAACGGGCATTACATGGGGGGGCAATACAATACGTTGTACAACGAATAAAGGGAACCTACAATAAAAGAAGTAAGAAGCACGAAAAAAGAAGAATCCAATAACAAGCAAACATAATGCAAACACAATGTAAAAAAGGCAAACACAGTTCAGTAATACAAGGTCGGGTAGAGTACTATAGTTGCGATCAATAAATATATGACAGAGTATAATCTAGCAAAAAAGAAAAAATACGTAGAATAAATGAAAATTTGGAATCAGACAAATCAGCTAGTATGCCAGAACTGCCCACTAAGGTAAGATAGTAGGGCTGACTGGACACTAGTTAATTATTTAATGTTTGCAATGGTACGCGGAAGGGCGTTCCACTTGTTTATTGATAACACCAAAGGACAGTGTAAATATTTTTCAAAGCGAGCAAATAGTGGGGATACCTTGTGATCATGGTCACACTGGGCTGAAATGTTTACGGCTGGATGAACGAATTTGCGTGAAAAAGGAGTGAGCTAAAGTAAATGATGTGAAAGAAGGATACTCGCGAATATTTTCTGCATGTTAGGAGCGTAAAATACCAAGAGTTCTTTATATGGATGACACGCTGTGAACATGTGAATAGGAGGAAGCAATGAACGTAGCGGCTTTACTTTGAATTTACTCCAGCATGTCAGTAAGGTATGCTGGATGCGGATGCCATATGTTAGAAGCATACTCTAGGGATGGTTCAATGAGCGAATTAAATGCCTAAAGTTCAGTGTCTGAAGTAGCCAGACGTAGGCAGCGTTTTAAAATGCCAAGCTTACGAAATGCTTTGCTGCTAATTCTACATGATTGTTCCATTTAAGATTGTAATGCATGATAACACCTAAGTATTTAATGGACGATACCATTTCAACGGGAGAGTTGTTGATGAGTTATACATTCAGCAATAGATTCATATCTCGACCGAATTTAACATGCTTGGTCTTTTCAATGTTAATTTTCATCTACTTCTCTTGACTACCATTCTGGAAGTGTTCCAACCTTGTATGGCTTATTACTGTGCTGTTTAGGGCACACACATCACTTCGAGGGAGATGGCTCTGGTGGTGTTGCAACATTGCATGACTGACGGGCAATGTTGCAATTTGGGCCTGTTGGTTTGGCATTGGTGGGTATAACGTTGCACATAAAGGACACAGACAGAGGACGAGACGACATCTGCGCGCTGTGTGTTACGTCGTCTCTTCTTGTGTCTGTGTCCTTTATGCGCAACGCTATAGTACCCACTAATGACGGGCAATGTTTGGGCCTCAAGTCCCATAGGGCTTACAGCAATAGTTGGACATAAGTTAACCTCGTTTGTTCGCCTACAATGATGCTATTGACCAAAGCCATTTCGGCACAGCTTCCGGAGCAGCAGAACAACCTTTTGGAGCCTGTCGCACATTTTCAAACCCAAATCTCTAAGCTGGAGCAGTTGTACCCCAGAATCGATTTATGCATGCATGTTTATACCTGGAATACACCTAGAGATAAAATGGAGGCCACTGCACTTTGTTTTTCTGCAGACAGTCCTCAGTTTCTTCAGTGCCATGAGCTCGGCTCACCAAACATTTCCCAGGAATTGACTTCATACAATCGAACTCTTTTACAAGAAACAAATGGGTATAAGAGGCACCAGTGGGCCTACACTGAAGTAGGGGTTGATAAGAAAATGCATATGTGGTACCCTGCTTATAAGAGACACCTCGTATGTAAGACAAGAAGTGCTCCCCGGTGCATGTCTCTTTAAAGGGGTTCAACTGTATATGTAAATGAATCTGGCCTTCCCTGAAGCTTTAGTTACAATACTGCAAGCACCACCTGCCTAAACTTCTCCCGCACCGCATTAACTATTCAAAAGAACTATTCTGATCACGTTTATGCTTTCAGTACAACCTAGGCCTTTGTTGTATCAGCGCTCGTGTTGTGCAGTCTCTTCTTTGTGTCGTGTTTTTTGCGCTGTTCACTATGAACCCCAACCAACTAGCCCAACTCTCCCTTTTGTATGGAGAACTGCCTGTTGTCATGCTTTACGGACACAATCGTTAGGATACCCGTTCACGAGCATTTAACAACAAACTGGGTTTAATAACTGCTCCTTTGTGCCTGCAATCTAATCCGCGCTCCATGATATTTGCGGTAACAGGAGAGTATGTATTTACTTTTGACAAGCTACTTAAGACATACCGGGACACCATGCTTTCCAAGCAAAATCCCATAATCTACTGCAGCACGTGTTACCGATGACAGACTGCCTTGTGCGGCATTCAAACTTAAGCACTAAAATAGGCATGTGCAGGGTTACCCATCAGGGGGAGCAAAGGTTAAATGCAGCGGCCCCTTCCTACTAAGTCAATGTATGGGGTAGATTTCCCCCCTCCCTCATTAAATGACAAAGGAGAGCAACCGCCCCTCTCCCTCGCCGTGCGCACGCCTATGAGCACTCTGCATGAAACCTTCTGGAAGTAAACAAGGACAAATCGTACTAATATTTCCTCAAACAAACTAAAACGAAATTTGCGAAAATAAAATAGCACGAAAGACACAGTACGACAGGACCAGTGCTGAACTACCAACTGAGACTTATTTGATGAAAGTGCATAGTGCCACATGTCACCACTGTGAGGACGCCACATGCACAAAACCAGTAATAGGAACAATCAGAACGCTATCTTTTAACAACCCTGAACCGACGTACAAATATAAAAAAAACCAGACCCCGCTCAGAGATTATACAGACGCGCATGGCAAATGTCAAATCACACTAAAAAACACATTATCACCGTTTTACATGTTCGAGCACACATCCAGCTCTCGTGAGGCCACGAACTGCGCATGCTCCTCCCAATCAGCTCAGAAAGCAGTTATTATGGCGACTAAAACTTGGCAGCTGGTTGAGATGATGATTAGCAGTAAAACCATAAGAACGAAGGTGCTCTGTCAAGAGATGATCAATAATGAAACCCAGCCCTGTCTAATTAAAACCTAAACTTGGAGGTTATTTATACATGGCCTTCCAAGAACGCCATCTCGTCTTTGGACAGAATTATTGAAGGTTCACTAACACACTGGTCACCAGCTTTGTTGATGAGAAACGCCTCCATTATTTCCCTCCAATTGGTTGTTCGCTCTTTTTAAAAACCTGCTCTTCTGAAACTCTGGTGCACAACTACACCTGCGGCAGTGGTCTGCCAGGTGCCCTTCCGATTTGTTTTGCACATTCAACCTGTGTTCTCTTGCTCTATCATTAAAACATCGGCCTGTTTGGCCGATGTATTTCCATCCACAACTGAGCGGAATTTCATACACGACCTGAGACCGGCAGTCAGTGAACTTGCTCCTGTGCTTCTTCTCACACAACTCGGGCACCCTGTCTACTAGGGAACAAATTTTAGACAACTTTTGAGGGACAGAGAAAACAACATTGACTCCGTATCTTGATGCTACTTTTTTATGTTGTGCAATACTCTATGTAAGTACAGAATTGCCTGTACTCTCTTCTTTTCCATCGTGTTGCGCCTTCCCTGAGGGTGTTTTATTGTCTGCAGCAACTGCTCACACACGGAAGTAATTGCTGATGCCGGGTATCCTGAACGCAAGAGACGCGTGATTTGGGAGGAAAACCCTGATTGCACATAATGGGTACAAGATTTTTTTAATGATGCGCCGAGACAGGTGACGGCGATCCCTCTTTTGATAGTTTTTGAATGGCCACTATCATACAGTAGAAACCCTTTTGCAGAGCGCAGATTGTAAATCCAGCAGACACGAGCCTCATGAAAATGCAGGCGTACATCTAGGAACTGAATGACGTCATTCTCTGGTTTCTCAAAAGTAAAACGTAGCCCACTGCCTTACAGCTTAAAAGTGTCGATCACACCATCAATACAATCGTCAAGAGCAGAATTAGGAACATCTTTGAGTACAACTAAAAAATCATCCGCGTACCTAAAAATTTTTTCTACTCTTGAGTCAGAAAGATTAGCCTGAACATCGTGATCTATACCTGACAGAAATATGTTGCACAAAATGGGTGCGACGGGAGACCCAATGCATATACCACTTCTTTGAACGTAATGCTTGTTCTCAAAGATTACAACAGTCGACTGAAGATAGAATTCCAACAACGTCATAAAATTTTCACTAGAGATGCCCGAGCTATTTCGGAATTCCACTTCCCCCCCCTTCTTCAATTTTTGTTCTAATCGCACGAAAAAGTTCCGCATGCGGCACTGAGTAATATCGATCGAGAAAGCCGTCAACTCTGATTTCCTTTCCATGCACTCCAGAAATTCAACCAACTGAGATGAACTGCCGATACTGAACGGATCGTCACAAGGCAACGAGCTAAGCTGGCGCTGAAGAAAACGACTAAGGTTAATCAGTAGAGACCGGATTATAGGCAAATGCCTATTTTGTTCCTCGCGTTCCTATCGCGCCACTGTGATATATAAGCATGAATTAGAGGTTAAGAAGGGCTTTTATAGTGTTTTTATAGTGCCTATAAATGCCTATTTTCGGCGTTCATGCCTAAATGCCGATAAGTGCTTATAAATGCCTATTTTCAAAATCGGCGCCTATATGAACACTACTTAAGCTCAAATTTCGTTTTCGAGTGCGGTTTGTGATGGTTATTCATGCCACAGGGCAAGATTGACCTTTCCGAACTCTACAAGGTTCAACCAAGTTCTCTAGTTCAACCAACTTCCGAAAAACAACCGATAGCAGCAGTGAAATGGGATGTGGCGGCCGCCACACGCGACAGCGCCGACATGGTGCGAGCGGTTGGAGGAGAGGAAACGACGCCATGTCTGCAGCCCTAAATGGGAGCACGTCTCAGCGTCTTCAGGGGAATGAGGAGTGAGAAATAAATATAGGAGGAGGAGAGGAGAGTGGCGTCCATGGTCGAGGATGTGCCGAGGGAATGGAATAACCGCCCTGAAGGCCTGGTTGTGGTGGTTGCCGCGGAAAGGTGAAGAATGAATGCAAAACCGTGGAGAGCCAGCCGTCAGGATAAAGGAGATTGTGGATCAAGAGAAAGAAAAATGTGATGTGCACGCGGCTTCTGTTTTGTTTGTAATTTACTTCTTAAAGGGCCCCTCACCAGGTCACAGAAGAAATTGTACTTTGACACTGGAAGCTGTTGCGTGCCCAATGAAGAGCAGTGTACCACGGTAATTTTTCAAATTGGTTGGTTACGAGCCACGACCATGATACGAAGAGGCAGACTTGAAACCCTTGCAATCGCCCTATGTAGCCATCGCAAGCCTTATTCCTTTCCTGCCCTCTTCGGTATCGGAGCCGGAAGATCGCATGACACATCCGCATCAGCACGTCATGTGCATGCAAGGTCACGTGCGCATGACGCGCCCGAGCAGTATGCCATCAATGTTATGTCGTTTCGGCATTCTAGGTTGTGTATTGCCTGTTTTTGTGGGATGGATTCATCAGTGCGCATATGTTTGGAGAGGCTGGCACGGATCATGTATCCTTACCGCTATACACCGCGTCGCACCGCTACAACTGCTGTCAGAGACGATGCACCAAGAACACGCCAAGAGTTGTCAGCGCTGGCGCCGGCACGACGCGAGAACGGCGAGAAGACATGTGAAACGGAGGCCGATTAGACTATAGCATCTCGCTGTGATTCGAAATAAAAAATGAAAATAAAAACGCGCTCACATTCTGTTTGTGTGTTTTATTATTTCTTTCCGCTTTCATTCATCTGCTCAACTACAGATTACACAAATTACACGCCACCTCGAATAATTCTCGCAATGTCACGTGCTACATACGGTGAGCGACGTCAGAGCGCCAATGTCTACGTAAAAGAGCGGCGTGAGAGCAGGACCATTCCTTGTTGCATATCATCCCCTCCATCTTGGGGCGCGCGCCCGCGAGAAGGGCAAGCGGCGTTCAGTTTGAAATTTCACATCTTTCCGCGACGCGTGTCATTGCAGATCTTCGCTGACATGATCGTAGGCACCCAGTGCATGCATTAATTACACTTGTCAGCTCGAAATGCTCAAACCCGGTGAGGGACCCTTTAATTCACTTAAAAACAGCGCTAAAGACGGAGGACAAGTAAAAGAAGGACACAGACGGCCCTTTAAGGTGTTCACCGACAGGAGAGAAAATGACCCAACGCGATTAGACCCAGCTAATGCGAGGCATCCCTCCGCGGTCTGGCTACCTCTTCCTGCACTGCCCTTCTCAGCCTTGCCAAATAGAAAGATATCCAGGAGTGTGTTCATTTGACGGTGGACATTTGACTTGCCGTGCTAGACAAAAAAAGGAAAGACCGTATCTGCGAACTCTGCGGGAAATGCATGGCTGTGTTCAACCGTTGGCGCCTTTCTGCTGTCATAAACAATAACATCTTCTTTCTTCCTGTCGTAGATACAGGTCGCGCACGTCTCTGTTTGAAATTATTTGAATTTATGTAAAAATTTATTGTGCCTATATTTACGATTTTGGAGGCCTAAAACAGTGTTTTACCTGCCTATTTTTGGCGCCTAAAACGCGGTTTTTTAGTGCCTAAAAATCCGGCCTCTATTAATCAGCCACGAACGGCTCTCTGACACAATTGCACGGAGCGGACAGGCAGACTTGTGGGTTTTGGCCGTAAAAATTATTTCCAAAAAACCCGAGCTCCCTTTTTCCACTGCTCTCCTGAGACCATCCAAATGTAGCTCTGACAATTTGTGAATAGCCAACTTTTTGCACTCCTTAGGATCAAAAGAAATACACTTGAAGTTCTTTTTTACAGCATCCCAAAACTTGTCTCGAAACATTCCTTTACACATCACCACAAACCCCCCGTCTTTGTCGGCTTGAGGGACACTAAGATTGTTCTCTTCAAGACACTTGACAACGTCCCGGAAAGGAGGTTTCTTGGGAAGCTTGTGACTTACTGTGCACTTGAGTGAGGCGACGCCTTCTCCGACGAGTCTCCCCTTGTTGTCCTCGGCTGCCTGGTCTGCCACGGTGCGTACCATGGCCAAAAGTTGATGTCGTTACTTGCGAGGCTCGTAACTGTATTTGGGTCCTTTGTTCAGTACTTGTTCTACTTCTACAGGCACGGTATAGTGCACGGTGGTGACATGTGGCACTATGCACTTTCATCAAATAAATTTCAGTTGATAATTCAGCACTGCTCCTGTCGTACTGTGTCTTTTGTCCCGTATTTGGTGCCGTTTTATTTTCGCAAATGTCACACCAACTTGCCCAGACAAAACCACTGCTAAAACGAAATGGCCAGCTCTGCATACGTGTGCTGCTCACTGTAATTATGAAGTAGTAACAGCGCAATATTCACACAGGGACAAACAAAAGTAGTAACACAGACAAGCGCTTGTCTGTGTTACTTCCTTTTGTTTGTCCCTGTGTGAATATTGCGCTGTTACTACTTCATGATGCAAAACCAACTAGCCCAAAGCTTCACGTCACTGTAATTAATTTACTTTTTATTTTTTTTTTTAATACTGCAACCTCATGTGTGCTACTGCAGAAGTAGGGTAGAGAAAGAAATGCCACACACACGACAAAGCACAAGAATGTCAGGGGTTCCATGATTCGATGGATCACGAAAAGAACTGTGTCTGATCAGTATGTCAGTCCTGGTGTATACCGGTGTGAGAACTCGTGGTACTATTAGATGCTTTTGTGAAGGTAACGTATTTCAGGGATGAGAAACACTCTCAGTGACATAAAGAAAACTTTCCACATGACTGCAAATATGTTCTAAAAGCTGGGTGAAGTCATGATTGTGAAATGTTATCAACGATTATCCACAAAATGACGATGTTTTGCCACCTATGCAGGTGGCATTCTCAGTATACACTGGCAGCAATGACTAGTCATGTATGTCCTAGTAAACAGCCAGCAGGGGACTGCGGTTGTTGTTGCAAGCCAATGCATCGCAACAAATGAACCACAATTCCCGGAGTTCACTTTTCCCCCACCTTCTTTCCCGAGCCAGCGTCGCCACATTGTTTAGGTCGAAGCCATGACCTGTCATCCAGCAGTGTTCAACAAGCTCAGTCTTAAAACGCATTGCATGAGTGGCTTTAGCAGCATCCTTTTTGTGCTCTTTAAGATTGACTGCTTCTCACGCGAACTGGAAGTGCATTCTGAAAAAAAAAAGGGTAGTGCTTGTCAACACAAACTACAGGAAGGCACACAGACACACAGACTGAAGCGCTTCAGTCTGTGTGTCATGTGCTTTCTTGCTGTGCTGCGGATGACGAGACGAGGATGAGACAGAGACTGTCTCGTCCTCATTTCGTCATCTGCAACGCAACAAGAAATCATGAACCACCACCAACTAGCCCAATTCATCGCTCTGCTAAATGTCCATGTGCCTTCCTGTAGTCCGTATTCACAAGCACTACGCTTTCACGAGTGTTCTTTAAGCTTTGTTGACCTTTTCCTGCCCATTTTGCCGGTGTAAGTTGTGTCACAAGCCCCGCATCATACTTTGTAGATGACCCCGCTCTGATCGTCCGCAGGTGTGCAGTCTTTGGGTTTAATGGGGCTTGAAAACAGTTTGTATACCCAGCAGATGCTCTTTGAACAGAGTCTGACACACCTTCAACATAACGAACAGACACAATGGATGTCTTTTCTCGTGACACACTCCCCATTCCTTAGCAAGATGTGTGCTTGGGCAAGTTGGGTCATACTTGATGCGAAACAGACGAGCGCTAAGAAACGGGGACATAGACAAGAGGCACACAGGACAGGAGCTCATGAGCGCCTGTCCTGTGTGCCTCTTGTCTACGTCCCAGTTTCTTAGCGCTCGTCTGTTTCGCATCAAGTATCCCCATTCCTCTTTGCATGCGTTCCTAGGTGTCGTTAATAAACGCCCTAGGATTATGCCGTCGTTCCAGTGCACCAACTATGTTTTCTACTTCATGCAGCCGCAGCTTCTTACTTGATTACAATGCATCACAATGCAACAAAAAAGTCCTCATGACGAACTAACTGTTTGTGTTCAGTAGGGTAATAATAGTGAAAGGATGCAAAATTCCCAGAGTACACTGCCGTTATCATCACTATGCACAAGCACATCCAATAAAGGCTAGTCTTTTTTTCTTTTGTCCGTGAAGTGAATGGCACGGTGTACGCTGTTCGGCGTGACATAGAAGGCACCCAGATTTACCCTTTTCAAGATTGCAAAAGTGC
This sequence comes from Rhipicephalus appendiculatus, assembly GCA_030522465.1. Taxonomy (NCBI): domain Eukaryota; kingdom Metazoa; phylum Arthropoda; class Arachnida; order Ixodida; family Ixodidae; genus Rhipicephalus; species Rhipicephalus appendiculatus. The sequence continues at coordinate 21,333 of JALIZH010018693.1, read as the reverse complement.
CATCCAAGCACCTACAATACATTTTCACCTGAAAAGATTTAGCCCACTTGTTTTGACGTGCTCCATCAACAAGTGTGCCATGGCAATGAAAATATGGCACCCTACAACTTGACGTTAAATTGTTTTTGGTAAAACTGAAGTACGTTTGGTTCAAACGAAGCCGCAACAAAATTACGATCTCCTCTACTGACACACGACTTTCTCAATTTCTGATCCTTCAAACAGGCCTCTGCCACCTCAATAGCCAGGACAATATGGATGTTTGTAAACAAGGAAATAACATCAAAAGGCACCATCCCATGGTAATCATCTAGGTGCCGCGTACGAACGTCAGTTGCAAAATCGTGACAGTTTTTCTTTTTGAAGTGACCTGATATTACCCACAGCTAACAGCTTCAGCGATCCAACCAAAAGCTTCAACCCCAGTATTGACAGGACAGGTATGGCAGGGTCAATGCAGGAAGGTCTTAACTGTAACTCCGGTATGTAAATTGAACAGTGTGTTTTCCTATGCTAATTCAAATTTTTCTATTTTATATCAGTGAGCACTTTAGGTAGCCCAGAGGAGCTAGGGCTTGAGAACAGGTTGTATTGATATGTTTGCACCATGACAAGCGGTAGTATAGAGTATTTGCACAGAACTCAAAGGCAAGGGGAGCAAGTTGGTAATTGAACGTGCCCTGCAATGTGAGCCACGCCACCAGGTTTTCTTTGCCCTTCGTACAGGTCCCACTGCCCACACTGAAAAACATTTGTAGACGAGAAACTTTTCCACCAGAGGTAGGATGGCAGACAGCGCAAGTTGGCAAAAATGCATGGCACTCAAACAACAGTGCAAAAGATGGGACCAAGGAAAAGAGAGGGCATACACGACGCTGTGAGAAGTGCCACTGAAAGAAGAAGGAGTGTCAGGAAGGACACTGTGAATGTTAAAGGCCAACTCAGGCAATTTTTTGACCATGTCAAAGTAATGGTGCTTTTATGTTTCTGAGACGCTCCTGTCGTGGGCCTGATAGCAGAAATACTCGGCAAAGTTGACAATAATTTTAAATAAGCGAAAAAGCGCAACACCGAAACCAAAACCCAACCGAGCAGTACTCTCTTCGTGTGACGTAGACGTTGGCAAAAACCATGCAAAAACTGGAAACTGTGCAAGGCATGTCGGTCCCGCCAGTGCGGAGTATGAAAGCAGCGAAGAGGAGACGCTCAGGGGAAGGGTGACCCCGTCGCAACAACCGCACCATGTCTGTGACTGACCGTGCTACGTGCACAAGCTCCTTGGAGCTGTCGGAAAATGACAGCCGAGATTAGGACGCATGTGGAGGCCAAGTAAAATCAGCATTCCTCTTCGACGAAATAGGGCGCACCTGCTTAGTTATTTGCTTGCCTGGTTGCGCATTCCACCGTCAGATGGCGCCACCTGTCCAGGCAGCTCAAGTTTGTGGGGCTGCGATCGGTAAAACGCTATCGCTAAAAAGCTTGCGGACCAACTAAAGCTTCTTAATATTGCTATGGGAAATGTGCATAAGTTTGGCAATAGCGGCGTTTAAAATTGCACTGGCAGGGCTGAAAGAACTTAATATAAGCCAAGTACGAGCCACCTTTCGCATGACATGCTAGGCCCGGTCACGGTGCACCCTGTATATACGTTCTAGAAAGTATTTACGTACGGTAATGTGCCCACTTAGTACACTATCGTAATGTTCATGCATGGACCCTCTTCAGCCGGTATGGCATTACCACAGTTTCCGTGCAGTGAACCGGCACTGCTAGCTAAAGCACTCTAATATCGAGACGAAGGGTAATCGTTAGCTCCGAGTGTTTCGTGAGTGTTCACGTAATTATACGGGGAATCGTGTGCAACCACAACGCAACAACACTTGCCACCCATCGCACGCAGACCCACAACGAACTGAAATGCATGCGCCGAACCAACGAAGCATCGGCTAAGCAACACGCACGATCATTCCTTGTGAACAGCAGACGATGTAGTGGCACGTCGGTTCCGTGACTTCCGTCGCTTTGATGTAAATGTTGTCACACACACAATGTTGCCAATAATTCTGGGAAGCCAGTTGGGAGAGTCAGATCAATCTATAAAATTCATTTGCAAACAAGCTGCGTATCTCTCCAGGCTGTAATTGGGGACGAATGATGGAAACGTGCAAAGGGACGTACCCAGCGAATTTTATTGAGATCCATTAACCCAGAAAAATCACCGGAGCTGGCCTTTAAATGTGTCGCTTGTTACACCAAGTACAGAAGTTGGAAAATGCATTGTTAAGAATGACATGATCTTTGACACAGTCAAGTACCATAACACAGCTGTCAGCGAAAAGACTGACTTTGGATGGTCGCATATTGTGAAGCAGGTCACTTATGTGCAGGAGTAAAAGAAGCAGGCCACAAACAAAACCTTGTGGTTTCGAAGAATTAAAGCTAACGTGATGTTGACGTGAAAAGAACGATGAAGCTGGCTCAGACTAGAAGACGACGTCTGTTACCACTGCTTAAACAACATCCGTAGGGACGTGCGGTACGCTGATGGGTGGGCTCAACTCTTTCCCTACCGCCCCTCCAGAGCATCGATGGTTTGAACTGACGCTTTTCAGACGTACCACATCGTTCACGGACACATTGTGCCATCCATTATGACGGAGAGGAACTGTAGTTTTCTTCTGTGGCATTGTGTGACTTTGTACACCACTGAAGGAAAGAAGCGTAAACTTAAGGGCTCGTTTGCTTTGTTAAACACAGTATTAATGAGAACTAACAGACAAAGATGCCAAGGAAAGTATAGGGGAAGCTATTAGAAGTAATTGTAATGTAAATGTGAAGAAAGAAAAGTGGACGAAAAGATAACTTGCCACCGGCAGGGACCGAACCTGCGACCTTCGAATAACGCGTCCGATGCTCTACCACTGAGCTACGGTGGCGGTCATCCCCCCGTCCACTTTATAGGGTATATATGTGTATTTAAACGTGGGAGCGTCAGTCAGCGCCGCCTGTTGCCATTCGAAGGTCGCAGGTTCGGTCCCTGCCGGTGGCAAGTTATCTTTTCGTCCACTTTTCTTTCTTCACATTTACATTACAATTACTTCTAATAGCTTCCCCTATACTTTCCTTGGCATCTTTGTCTGTTAGTTCTCATTAATACTGTGTTTAACAAAGCAAACGAGCCCTTAAGTTTACGCTTCTTTCCTTCATTCATTACGAGGGTCTCGTTCTGGTAGACTTGGTGCCTTCAGGTAGTATGCGAGGGATTATTGGTCATCTGCCCGCTAGTAATAAGATCACGTACTACGCGACGCCTATAGGCAAAAAAAGAGTGTTCCACACTCGCCGTAATGGCAACAGGCGGCGCTGACTGACGCTCCCACGTTTAAATACACATATATACCCTATAAAGTGGACGGGGGGGATGACCGCCACCGTAGCTCAGTGGTAGAGCATCGGACGCGTTATTCGAAGGTCGCAGGTTCGGTCCCTGCCGGTGGCAAGTTATCTTTTCGTCCGCTTTTCTTTCTTCACATTTACATTACAATTACTTCTAATAGCTTCCCCTATACTTTCCTTGGCATCTTTGTCTGTTAGTTCTCATTTGTACACCACTGGTGTTTTCCACGCCGGAGGTCTGTGGCGAGCCTCTGTAACCTGTTGCCTGGGGGGCGCAGTTATTGATCAAAGCTCACACGAATGGGGCCGGCTACTCTGCCTCCGGCTTGCATCCAAGGAAGGTTTCCATCTTAGTTCTTGCATAGTGAACCGAACCATGCTGAAGTGGCTGGGTGATTTTGGTAAGCGCCTGTGATCCAACTTCGTGGCCTTAGCATGGGATTGCATTCCTTGTGAGAGAGTCTTACTGCAAAAGGAACCACTTTGGTCTACTTTGGAGCAACAGCTGGGAAAATAAGGACGTCTGTCACAAGCCTACTTTTTCAGGTTGGTTGCTCTCTACTGTGACGATATTGCAGTGTGATTTCACAAATCTCCCTACGACTGCTGCTCGCTTGTATTTCTGTTATAATATGCCTTCTTACGCTGAACTGGCTAGAAAGATCGAGCAGCTTGAGTCAATGCTTAACGATAAGCTAGACAAACTTGTTGATGACCTTGCTTCAAAGATTGTAAAGCAGCTTGATGATCAAGGTCTTGGTAACCTTACATCTCTGGTTGACAGTGTGCGTTTTATGAGTGATGAATATGACAAAGTGCGGACGTCTGTCGAACTGGCAACGTCGATCAAAGACCTAAAGGCCGAAAATGAAGCACTGAACAAGAAAGTCGCTGACGTAGAGCAATACAGCAGGCTAAGTAATATTGAGATCAAAGGTGTCCCCTGTACGCAAGGTGAGGATTGTGCTGTCATTTTGAAAGCAATCGCACAATCTATTGAATGCTCTGTTTCATCCTCCGATATCGATACTATCCACCGTGTGGCGAGCAAGACATCAGAAAAGAATATTATTGCCCGATTTTGCTCGCGTGACAAGAAAAATGAATTTCTCCGGAAAGCTCGCAAGGCGCGCTTGCGCACTTCTCAGCTAGGCTTGTCTGGAAACTCTGATAATGCCGTTTTTGTCAATGATCACCTGACTATTGCTAACGAGAAATTATTCAGTAAGGCGCTCGCTCTCAAGAAAGAATTCAAATGGCGATACCTTTGGACCGAGAACTGCCGCATCAAAGCACGTAAAACTGAAGACAGCAAGGTCTTCTGGATATCAAGAGTGTTGCTTGTTGGGCAAGTTGGTACATGCTTAAATTCGACACAAGCCACTAAAACGTCGAAAAAGGAAGAAAACTGAGAGGCAGAAGCAGAGACAGTGAACACAGAGCCACCTCTGTGTTCACTGTCTCTGCTTCTGCCTCTCAGTTTTCTTCCTTTTTCGACGTTTTAGTGGCTTTTGTCGAATTTAAACTTCTGGATATCTTCTGACTCTGATCTTCGTGTCTTCTCCTAGACATTAGCCCGACAAAATCATTCACCTAACTTTCTTGCTACAGCCTCGCTGCATGTCATTGTTCTCAACTGCAGATACCAAAGCACTACTCAGTGATTCTAACTATGCAGTTCTACACGTAAATGCAAGAAGCTCACGTAAAAAGCATGACAGCATTGCTACCCTTATTGACTCGTTAGGTCATTCTTTTTCATTCTTATGCATCTCCAAAACCTGGCTGGGAGCCTCTGACGGCAATCTGTATGATTTTCCTTCATACCATTCTGAATATTGCCACCGCATCTCCGGTCGCCACGGCGGTTCAGCTATTTTCATTTCATCTGCAATTAACTATGAACGAAGGCTTGATTTAAGTTTAGATGTAGCTAACTGCGAATCCGTGTGGATAGAAACACACTTGACATGTTCTAATCATCGGTTGCGATCTACCGTTCACCATCTTCCTCTATACCTGACTTCTTGCACAATTTTTCTAAAGTCCTTCATACGATAACTTCTGAAAACAAACAGATTTTAATAGTTGGCGACTTTAATATTAACCTACTCGACACAGATAATAATCTAGTATCGTTCTACAGTGATTGCTGTGTTGGCTTCGGCATGGAATCGTTAATCACTTCTCCTACTAGGTACTCTGCTTCTGGAACTAACACTCTTCTTGATCATGCCCTTTGTAATATAACTCCGTCTCCAATTGCAGGTGTCATTGACAATCCAATCACAGATCATCATACCATTTTTATTACCCTTGCTGCAAATAAACCTCAATGCAACCAAAGCTATTTCACTTCCAGATTTGACAGTGATAACTTTGTTAATGCAATAAGTGGGGTTGACTGGTCATCAGTGTGTGCTCAATGTGACCCTGAAGTGGCACTTGATAATTTCCTCTCTATATTTATGAAAGCCGTGTACGCTAGTACTTTAACTGTAAAATGCAAAAGAAGATTTAAGTTCATACACAATCCTTGGATGACAAATGGTTTGTTGACCAGCTTGCGAAAAAAAGATAACCTATACAAAAAAACTGAAAGACAGCCTTTTAATGTTCTACTACAACGCTATAAAAAGTATAATAATTTCCTGAACAATTTGCTAAAAAAATCGAAAAGGCTTTATTATGAAAAAATGTTTCATCAAGCTAAGAACAATCCAAAAAAGCAATGGCAACTTTTTAATAGTTTTCTGAACTCACCCAGGGGTAACGGTACAATAGATAAAATATATTATAATCATATTGCCTACACTGAATCATCTAGTATAGCTAACGCATTTAGTAACTAGTTCCATGAAGTTTACAACAACGTCCCGGTAGATTCTTGTTTTCCACTTAATCGTTGTAATCATACCTTTTTTTTCTTTTTCCAGTGTCAGCCGATGAAGTGTATTCCGCAATATTGAACCTTAAGAACACTAGCCCTGGTACAGATAACATTTCGGCCTATCACTTAAAACTTGTTGCTTCTTTTGTCTCTGATCCCTTGTGTAACTTAATTAATTTTATCTTTAAAAGCGGTGCATTTCCTGATTCTCTGAAAAAAGCAAAATTAATCCCTGTATATAAAAAAAGGTAATAAATCTCAAGTATCTAATTATCGCCCCCTCTCTATACTGTCGTCAATCAGTAAGTTTATTGAAAAAGTGTTTCTAACACGTTTACATAACTATCTCGCGAAATATAAATTGTTGAATCCCTTTCAGTTTGGTTTCCGACCGGGCAGTTCGACGGGATTAGCTTTAATCGCATTAACCGATTTTATAAGAAGTTCTATTGACAACGGCAATTTTATTGGTTCAGTGTTTTTAGATTTTACTAAAGCTTTCGATACTATTAACCACACAATATTATTTACTAAACTTGAATCCTTAGGTATAACTGGCCCTGCCCTCGCTCTCATAAAAAGTTATTTACATAATCGTTAACAATCAGTCTATGTTGGCGGAGTATTTTCCGAATCAAAACTTTTTAATCAAGGCGTACCACAGGGCTCAATATTGGGACCTTTGTTGTTTTGCATCTATATTAACGATTTACCTGATTTTCTTAAGCTTTCTAACACCATTTTATATGCCGATGACACTACTATTTCCATGTCTGATACGTCAATAACATCCTACTTCTTAAACTAAACAATGAGCTAGAAAGAGGCGTTGAGTGGTGTAAGGTAAATCATCTCATTTTAAACCCTATAAAAACTCAGTTTATGTTATTTAAATCTAATCAGAGGTTGTTGTCATGCGTACCCCAAGCAACTCTCAACACTCACTTAATATCTGCGACAGACTGTGTGTCATTTCTTGGACTAAAATTGGATTCTAACCCGAAATTTACTCACCACATTGCATTCATTAAACAAAAAACTGCTTTTGGCATAAGAGCACTAATCAAAGCACGAACATATTTTCCACTACAGACTTTATTATCATTATACTTTGCATTCATCCATAGTCATATTACTTATGGGATCACTTCATGGGGAAACACATACAATGTTCACCTCTCATCTATTCAACATATACAGAACATGGCTATTCGTATCATCACTAATAGTTCATTCCAATCAAATGCTTTTTCACTTCTACAGGATAACTGTCTTTTACCAATTTCTGGTTTGTTTAAATATCATTCAAGTATTCTCTTCTTTAAATTACGTCGTAATCGTTTACCTTATGTATTTATTGATGGTAGCTTGCTTACTAATACTAACTGCACTAGGTTTGCACACAATCTGAATTTTCTGCTTCCTTGCTGTAAAACGAATTATGGTAAAATGGTATCATCATTTTCTTCGCTTAAAATCTGGAACGACCTTCCACTATCCCTCAAACAGCTATCCTCTTTAAACACATTTAAGCATGAACTAAAACTTTTTATTTTTTGGAAATAGTTTCTTTGCGATAGATTTGTTTACTTTCATTTTGGTCCTTTTTTTTGTATAATGTTGCTTACTTGATGTTTTTGATGTCACAGATGTCTTGTGTTGCTTCTTGGTATTTTTTTTTCTTTGGATTTGTATCTTATATTATTTTTTTACTGTTCATGCTGTACACCTTTTTTTGTATTTTTAACCGGGGGTCCCGTTTGCAGTCATTGACTTTGGGACCCTCGTCTGCATATTTTTTGTACCATTCATTGCAAGTTGAATTTGCAATAAACAAACAGTAGACTTACGATAATTCAAACTGTGATAATTCGTACTTTCGTTTAATTCAAATCAAATTCAAATTTTTGGCTGGCCCGCTATTCTTTGAATGTATTTAAAAGACACTTAATTCAAACTTCGTCATTCGGTTAATTCATACTTATTGCGGGTCCATACAGGAAAATATCTACTGCTTTCCCACTACTATTTGAAAATTTGCGTGCTTATATAATCATAACAGTCGAAAAATAAAAAATAAGCGCCTCAAGCCTTCAAGATAAAGGTTTTGCTAGTAAACAAACGTTCGAAACGGAGCACAAGCATAGTAGAGCATGATGCTTCTCAACTGGCATAGAGAGCTGTGTTGAAGCCACATATAGCAAAGAAGCAGTTGACAATTCACAATTTCTTTAAAAGCTCTGGTCAGCAGTAAATGGCCAAGAAACTTGTGGACCTTATGACTCTGCTTTCTATTTATATTGTGCAGTTAGGGTTTAAAAACGCTTAAAAATTTTAGAATGTGATTAAAATCAATGCCTAATCATAATGTGTGCTGTCACCTTGCCCAGAGTCAAATATATGAGCACTTCTGATAATTCAAACTTCTTGATAATTCAAACAAAATCCAGGGGTCACCTCGATTTTGAATTAACGAGAGTCGACAGTGCTTTGCTATACGGCTGGGGGAAGCTTGCGTGCCTCTGTAATCCAGCTTAGTGGAAGCCACGGCTCAGACGTCGGCCCTCGTAAGCTGGTCCAGGGATGTGTCCAGCTCCATTCATGCCCAGAGGTGCCTAGACGGTGCGGGTGGTTGGGCGCCCGTGTAATCCACCTTAGTAGGAGCCACGGCCTCAGAACATGGCTCTCCCCACCTCTTTGAGGTACGTCACGGGCACCGTGTACTTTCCACAGGATATTACACGGCTAAACGGGGCAGCATGTTGGTGCCTGGCATCGGAGGGCACCAACACACCGGGTTGGAAGGCTTGGCCGGCCAGCTCTCCTTCCTGATGGCGAGCGCGCCATGGCGTGTGGATGAAAAAGCACCCAACCACCTTCTGGTGCCTTACTGAGGTTTCTGGTAGCTGCCCTTGTGGCACGCCCAATCTCTCTGGGTTTATCCCGTACGAATTGTGCGCCACACGCCACTATCCCTCCGTAGACACCAAATAAGCTACAACTTTAGTACGTCTCTACGAGGGTAAGCTCCCTGTAGCTTTTATTGCGATAGCAATTATAGGGACACTCTTGACGGGTTTTTGCCATCGCCGTCAGTCGCATATAAAGTCCTAATTGATAAGATCCCCCAGCGCATCGTACGTTCTACCCACGGGTAATAGCGCGTGAGCGGCAGCGACGAACGCGGCTGAAGCGGAGATCAAGCGAGCCGGCCGATCTCCGTCGCTCCGAGGCGCATGCGATAAGATCCCCCACATGTCAGACCAGCCGTCGCATGCTCAAGCAGAGAGGAAACGCCCCGCACGTCTTTTGCGAGCGGGGGGGTGTTCCGGTATACCCTTCTACGTGCTGCGCTCTCAACGCGAAGAGAATGTGCGAAGAGTGTCCCTGGAGTGGCCGTATTCTCTTAAACCAGCATTTTGTAGAGCTGCTTGTGTCACATTTAGGAGGTGACAAGAAAATTACAACAGACAACAGTAGGCTAGAAGGAACGGACGAGGCGGGAGCGTTATAAACACACATTCTTAATTACACACGAAATGAAAACACACATTAGCCCTAGAATAACAAACTACAAATATGAAAAAAGGAACACACTAATAAACCATCACAAAATAAAGCTATTATACAGACTACAAACAACTAGAAAGTACGAAGCGTTCGTCGCTTACAAATCTCACGGCGTTGTGTGCCGGTTCATGATGAGACGAGGCGTTGCGGTGGGCACTGGCGTTGCCGTCGGCGTCCAAGTTGGTGGCGCCGTCCTTCTTGGGTGAGGAACGCTAACTGCCGTTGTCGTTGAGGCTGGGAGGCTCAGGAGTTCAGTGACCTGCGCGTCGCAGGTACTTGCGCTGGCCAGCATCTCCCCGGAACAGGATCTGGCTCAAACGAGGCCTACGGTGTGGTGCCGCAGGACGGTGCGCTCGGGACAAAAGCCGATGGCGCTCCCAGGCCGCTGCGGGTTCTCGTGCTTGCCTTCCGGTTCTTTGGCCAGCCGGAGTCTACGGGGCGATGCCGTAGAACGAGAGCTGGAGCGCCCGGAACATAAGCCGGCTACGCTCGTGCCCAGCTCACGCGCTCACGATCGAACGCCCAGGGCCCCCTATCCACACGTCACCTTCTCCTTTAAATGTTCCACCTCGTCTTTCTCTTCTTCTGTTGTCGTGGTTCCACGTCATGCCAAGCTTCTCGTCTTCCTCTTCTCTTGTCGTAATTTTCTTGTCACCTCCTAAATGTGACAGCGTGAGACCCGATGCAGAAGAGTTAGCTGCCAGGATCACTTCGTATAACATTACAATTTGTTGCTATCGCATTCATTGCTTCACCCTTAGCGGTGAAACTGTGACTTTTTTTCTTCCTGTATAGCCTTGATCTTTGAACACGCAGCCGTTCCAGCATTTCGTTAAGTCTGTCCCAGTGCAAATCAATTGCACACATCTCCCCGTAAGGGAACCCTGAGTAGTATGCGAAGCACTTGGGATCGTTCTTACCGTAAATCACCCGTGACATTGCCCACTCGCGCATGTAAATGAGTGACAATGCGTGTGTACAGTATATACAATGTGTTTTTGCCATTGTTGTCGGCATTGCCGCTTTGCCTTCCACGGGCGAGAGTGCGTTCACGATCGTTTTCATCTATGAGAGAAAGAGAATTTGTGGTCTGGAATGCGCTTATTCTTCATCGTCATCATCATCATCATCATCATCGTCATGACGTATAGTGGGTACCTTGCATGTACTGTGCCGTGATGGCAGTGTCATCGTCATCTGGCTACGGTGATGGACAAGCCCTGAGCATGAAGGAGCAAGCTCCTAAAAATCACCGCATCTCCACGAAGTGAATGATGATGAGTGGGCGAAGCAGTGGGATCGTTCGGTGTTACCGTAAATCACCCGTGACATTGCCCACTCACGCATGTAAATGAGTGACAAAGCGGTGTACAGTTATATACAAGGTTTATTGGTGATAAATGGTATGTCATGTTGAGTTGTGGATTTCGTTTTGCCTTCATTATTACTGCTTTGTGGTCCGCGAAATGCACAGCCAATGGTTCTTGTATCTGATCTAGCCTGAAGTTGCAAAGACGAGGTCTAAGCACATTTCTATGGTGGTTGTTAGTTGTTTCCAGTCATACGAAATGCATCTTAGAGCATATCGAGACGTCATATCCTGCACAAGCCAGTCATTGTCAGTGATGTCAACGCTGACCGTTTTGCCGCCGCTTGCCGAGCTCTCGCCTCCGGTGTAACAGCTTGTTGTCGCGTTGCCGTTGAGCCGCCACTTCCCGCGCCCTCAACTCCGAGTCCACTTGGTGTTCTTGTTGTTTTGCCGCCGCTTCCCGTGCCTTACGTTCGTTTTCATCCACAGCAGAAAGAGATGCGGTTGTCGTCATCGGGTACCTTGCATGTACGAACGCACTTCTTCATCGTCATAGCGTATAGTGGGTACCTTGCATGTGCGGCATGTACTGACACGCTTATTCTTCATCGTCATCGTGTATAGTGGGTACCTTGCATGTGTGGCTGGCTATGACGCAACGGCAGACAAGCCTCAACCTTAAGGAGCTTCGCCCCTAAAGCTGGGGAAAAATGCATTAGCACGCCAGAAGAAGTTGCTTTCCTGGACAGTGCCCTGTAAAAGCGGCTTGTTTTTTGGGGTTTTCTTGGGTTGTTTGTTTGGTGTTTTTTCATGCAAAATTAGGGCGAGTGCCAGGTGTGTGGAGGGGTCTTACTGTTTTACTTGGTTGCTTTTAATTCTGTCGCCTTCAGCTTTACTCCTGTTAATTGTATCTCATTGTGCCATATTCTTAGGTTTTCATGTGTTTTATTTATACATTTGTTGAGCGTTCAATCTTTTATGTTTTCATCAAGCGATGTTACGCCATCATCATTTTGTTCAAGTTATTTGTTATGTCACAACCGGCTTTTTTTTGTTTGTTCATTTTTTTGTTTTTTCTTTCATTGTTTTTTGCTTCTTCACATGCACAAAGCTCAGCGAGATTGGTGCCACGTTTTTTCCGATGTGCGTTTAGCTGATATCTTGAGCTCTTATTCAGCAATGATAGTATTTTTGTCGGCACATGCGAGATTCAAAAGATTGGTCACGTGTACAGGTTCCTGCTTGAAATATCTGTTCCTTGCTTCCAGAAAATAAACAGCTGGCAGTACGCGCTGCTGGTGTTCTATAAGTTTCCTTACTTGTGTCTTCGTCTTCTCGTGCAGATTAAGAAAGTTTATCAGCAATGAACCAACTAGCCTGCCAGAACGTATTACCTAACATTGCCATTTGAAAGAATGCCTTTCCCATATCCCATATTTGGGTCATTTCTGAAGGCAATTTGAAGTCAGGTTTCGAGAAACAATTGCCAGAGTGAACAAAATCTGGATGCCAACTTTGATATCTAGAGTGTTCGTTCCACGCTGATGTTTCAACTCATAGTGACCGAACGAATGGGGTGCCTTATGAAAAGATATGCTTGAGACCAGTGCGTCTCCATAGCTTTTTTGAACAACGCCGTTAATTGCGATAGGCATGAAAGTAATGTGTTTAGCAAAGTGACGAAACTTTATTCCATGTGTAGTGCTAGCGAAAGCATGTGGCCCCGGTCTAAATGAAAAGCAAAAATGTCCGCTGCCGGACGTGGCATAGCACGCACTTTTAAAGATAGCAGCTATCGGCATTCTGGCGCATTTGAGGCTGATTTTATCGATTTAATGAGCAGCAGCGAGTCTGAGGCTGCCTTTTCATCGGACTCTAAAAGCAGCTACAATGAAAACCAGCCCGTAACATTGGTCAGCTTCGCTTGCGATACGGCCTATGTGCTTATGAGCTCCGTGGATGCTTTCTGCTACGGTGAGCAGAAAGCATCCACGATTCCACTCAACAAATGTGGAAGTTAGGTACAAGTGCAAGACGTTAAGCAAAGTTCTCACATCAACACCTGCCTTATTTTGATTTTGCTTAAGTTTTCTATGCTTTGCATGACACACCCAGGCAATTCTTTGGGAGGAAAAGAACGAAAGAGATCTTTAATAACGCCGATCAAGAACGCGTGACGTTTACAACGGCCAACAGCCTTGCAAAAGGAGACAATTTCTAATCAGTTCTCAACCAAAAATGGGTCATCAATGTTCAACAATTTCAATTTAAAGTGCCAATGTATAGCTAGTACTTTTCGCGTTCATAGCTTTTCGTGTTCATGTTGTGTTCATGGCGGCGACGACAGCTGATCCATTGTCGAAGCGAACCACACATGATGCAAGAGCTATGCCTTTACTAAGGCAACGGGGTGAAGGGGTGACCCATACGTCACCAGTGTCGATGTCGCTGGACACGACTGTTAGAAATCGCTGTTCACGTGGTGGTAGCTCGGTGTCTGCAGCAGTGATGAGGCGAAGCGGCTTGTAAATTTCGTCGCCGAAGCAAGTAGTTGTGTCGGTAAGGTGGACGACACGCTATCCACAACAAATAGCCGCGGAAGCAGATGAAAGAAAATCCCATCATAAATGAGTTGGTGAAAGCACGGGGACAGCACAGCGAACTCAATGTGGTGAAGAATATCGTCGACTAGCACGCGGGCGGTACAGAGAGTGGAAGGGTGAATTGTAGTACCCTGGGCTGTAACCAGCGTAGGTCCATCGTATGGCGGCGTGACTTTTCTGAGACGGGCACACTAATCAGCACGAAGAACAGAAAACATAGCACCAGTGTCCACCAAAGCATCGATGTGAAGTCCTTCAACCGTTACAGAAATCATATTGCAAGGGCGTGCTGGAGCAATTTCAGTCTGGGAATTGAATGCAGTTTTTCCTCCAAAAACTGCATCGCTTAGTTTTCCGGAGAACGGTCAGAGGTGAGGGAGGCAGGCCCAAGTGGAGACGAGGAGCAATGGTAGGACAGAGGTGAACGGCGTCTGGTTGAGCGATGACTATTGCGCAGGTCCTGCGATGCGGGCGGAGACTGACGCGGAGGTGACGAATAACGGCGGCCCTGGCAAAAGGCTCCCCAGGTTAAGTCACGTTCGCTCATGTCGTACCCTCGACGCTCGTCTTGATGGCGCCTGCGGCAGAAGCGCGAGATGTGGCCGTGATAACCGCAGTAATAGCACGTAGGACGAGACGATCGCCAAGGAGGGTAGTAGCTGGGGAGAGCACCGGGAGAGAGCGCAGTCAGATGGGCAGACGAGGGCTCAAGCGGCGGTGACGGGAAGCTCGCGGAGGGCGCGGCAGCAACCGACGCGTATGTTGGTGGCGGTAACGTCAAGTTGACGGTGCCTGAAGGCGCGGCGGCAACTTACGCGAATGTTGGTGGGAGGCGAGAGGCAGCGGGCTGCAAGTGCGCTGTGTGGGTCAAGGACGTCAGCTCCTCCCTGATAACATCACGCAACGCCATAGCAGAAGGCTGATTGGAACACATTGGAGGCAGGGAGAATCCCATGGATTGTAATTCTTTGCGGATGAGCGCCCTAATCATGCCTCGTAGAGTTGGGTCCGCCGTAGGACGTGTTGCGTCGCTGTCCGGTTGTAGGCGAACTGACTCGAGTTCTTCGAGGCGCTGACACGTTGTCACAATGTCAACAACGATAGCCGGATTCTTGATGACCACTGCATTGAATGCGACAGTTGCGATCCCCTTGAGAATGTGGTGTACCTTGTCCGACTCTGGCATTGAAGTACATGTTGCTGGGCTAGTCGGTTCATCTTCAAGTATAAGCCACAGTTGTGGCTGTTTTGCGCGAAGAATTAACGTGGGAAGGGGTCAAGGGGCACACTAATCAGCACGAAGAACAGAAAACATAGCACCAGTGTCCACCAAAGCATCGATGTGAAGTCCTAATTCTTCGCGCGAAACAGCCACAACTGTGGCTTATACTTCTGGCATTGAAGCATCGACACGGTGGCAGAGCGCAAGAACATCCTCGATGTAGGATGTGTATGACTCGCCGAGATGTTGTTTCCGAGCCTCGAGGGTTTTCTTGGCGAGAGCCGAACGAACGACCGGAGTGCCAAACACATGGCGAAGCTTTTCTTTGAACGTAGCCCAGTCGGGGATGTCCATCAGGTGGTTGAAGAACCACGTCTTCGCCACACCCGTCAGGTAGAAGGAGACATGAGTCAGTTTTTAGGTGTCGTCCCATCGATTAGCAGCACTGACACGCTCGAAATTGTCCAGCCAGTCCTCGACATCTTCTCCGCGCATACCAGCGCAGAGATGGGGCTCACGTTGGTGTCTGTTGATGACGTGAGACAGCGTGGCTGGCGGTGCCGGAGTAGGGACGGCTGCAGCGCCGACCTGTTCATGCTGTGACATATTGCCGGACAGCAGGCACAAACGGCGACCTGAGCGAAGCTCCAGGAGGTAGAGTGGTCGAGTAGAGGACGGGGGGATCCCCCAGCAACCTCCACCACGTATGAGGTCTTGGTTTGGACGACCTTTATTTTGCCAGAGAACCCGGCAGCGAACAGCTAGGCTGAACCGAACACGATGATGATGATACACGACGATGATGATGCACGCCTGAACGCATTATGATGATGATAATGTACAGATGAAGAGGGTAGGTATAATAAATGCCCACAAAGGATCTGTTCTCCGGCCTCTCCTTTTTTAATATATATTAACGATCTACCTGTTCATGCAACCTGTAGTATTCGCATGTTTGCGGATGAGCGAGACAATTATAAAAAAATTACCGATACATCTCAGCAAAATTCTCTTGAAGAAAATATTAACCATCTGCAACAATGGTGTTTGCTGGCTAATGACACTAAACAAAATAGATGCAAAGTTGTGACATTCACACGCCGACAAAACCCTCTGGTTTATTCATACGTAATCAATAACATCCCACTAGAAGTTGCACCATTTTACAAGTATCTCGGTGTTGCCCTAACTAATCATTTATCTTGAAACGCACATATTACTAGCATGTCCGGTGTAGTAGTGTCCGGTCCCCTGGCACGGTGCCAGATGTGGTGTCTCCCCCTCATGCGGCAGGATAAATGAGCTTTATGAGCGCTGGCACACGGATGGCATCTGCCTGATGAGCGAGAATACAAACGCATCAGAAATGGAGACAGAGTAGTCTCGCTGGGATTCGCGGTGAAAATTAAAAATGAAAACACGCACACATTCCATTGGTGTGTCATTCCACTGGGAGTGTAAGAAAATGGCATCGCATAGTCAGTCGAATGGCTACAGGCTTTCGCGGAACACACTTTGGAATTTACAAAGTGTGCTTCAATTTTTTAAGCAACGCTCTCGAATCTGTGCAATACCGTGCTATAAGGTTAACACTCTCAATATTCATATCATGTCACCGTGTCGTCATTGTGAAAAAAATTAGGGCTGCCGACCCTTGCCATGTACTACCCCAATCTCTCTTTCATAAATTTTATCTTTGTTCACTTAAACAACCACCGTACATGATTCCCGCAGGCCAAACGTCGCATCATACTCGACACATGAACCAAGCGGGCCGCCCCTGCACTCATACTGCTACTCTTTCAGGTTTTCTCTTTTTTTTCCTGCACAGCCACAGACTGGAACGGCCTGCCTCAACAAACTGCCACCCTAACCAGTGCACCCGCATTCACACAAGAAATATCTGATCATTCTTCAGAATAAAAACCACTGGATGTCATTTTCATCATTCCGACTGCTTCTATATCACAAGATCATGCAGCCATATTATCCATGCCATCTTTAATAATGCTTATTCCCACGTTATTTTCTGACTATTGTATAATTAACATATGTAAACCCACCCTTTATGTAATGCCCGTCGGGCTTTTAAGGTAATATAATGAAATGAAATGAAATATTTTTTGTAAAGCAATATAACTAACGCAATGGTCTATTCCAGTGCATGTACTGCTCAATGTAGCTCGGTCCACAACAGTTATTTTACTGAGCTTATAATACAGTTTGGTCTGGTAGTAGTAAAAAACTTTATGCGCACAGTCTGAATTGTTTGGCAGGATTGCACCTAGCGATTACTTCAACTACACATCAGTATACTCCGATGACCACTCAATATTACAGCTTAAATATGGCTTGCAAGCATGTTCAGTCTTCTTTTTTCTCCAAAAGACCATAGAACGACGTCTTGGCGCAGCACAAATTATGAGATTTTTACAAAAATGTAGCAGTACGCAGTGGGTTTCACCTCTTGGCGCAGTTTAATGCATTCCACAATGCAGCAACTAGCTCAGCTTTCCTTTCTACAGCATGCGACTTTGATGCATCAGTGAAAAATTCAGGAAAAGAGTATTTGTTCAAGGAACTACATAGAGATTTGTGCCACAGGGGCAGGTTCTATTGCTGCTGCAATGAGTGTACCACAGTCCACACTGGGGGAGAGGAAATAAAAGTTTTGTCCAAGGGAAGAGACATCCTAAAAAACAACGGTGCTGAAGCCGAAACATCGTTTTTTAGTGTTTTAATATGGAAGCAGAAACGTTGCTTCTTAGTGTTTTAAATCCTTTCATTTTGGTCGGCGTTCATTACTTTCGTTTTTTCATATCCAGTGGTGTGATCAACCGAAGCCACATCGGTGGAGCTTCTGGAGCAGCTAAAATCTCGTTTTGGGGCAGCATAACAACCTTTCGGAGCAGTTACCAAGCAAATATTTTATAATGCAAATGTTTCTCTCTAAGCTTGATCAGTTGTATTACATGTTCAACGATATCGATATATACAAAAATACACGCATCTTTACTTAGAATACACCAAAATATGAAATTATGTTACTGCTCGTTTTTCTGTGGACAGCCCCAAGTTTCCTTGCAGCCGTGACCTCAGGCCAGCTGCCATTTTCGCAGAATCCACCTCATATTTGTGAATGAATACGACTTTCCCTGATGCGTCACTTACAGCACTGGAAGCACAATCAGTGTAAAATTTCTATGCACTCTCAGTGATGTGATTGACCAAAGCCATTTTGGCGCAGCTTCTGGAGCAGCTAAAATCTCACTTTGTAGCAGCATAACCAGCGTTTGGAGCAGTTACTTGCCGCACATTTTCGGACGCAAACATTTGTCTCAAAGCCGGAGCTGTTGCACCACATGTCAAAGGTGTTTTTAAATGACGCTGGCTTTCCCTGATGCGTTAGTTACAAAAATGCAAGCAAAATCTGTCATAATTTTTCATGCATTCTATTTACTTCCCCAAAAATGTCCGATTACATTTGTGCTTTTAGTACAACCTAGTCCTGTATTGTGTGAAAAAATGTCTGCTGTCATGCTTTATGTACAGAATCATTAGGGTCCTGGCTAATGAGCGGTTAAATAAGGAACAGGGTTTAGTAGCTGGTACTTTCTTCCAGTTATTGAATGTGTGCTCGACAAAATTTACGTTGATGGGGGAGTACGTATCTACATTTGACAAGCTGGTTGACATGAAGAGTTGCCGAGGTCGACAAGCCCAGCCGAGATATACCGAAATACCGGGACACCATCCTTCTTGGCGAAGTAACAGTCACTGCCCGTGGTATTGTTGGTAAAATGTGTGTATGGTCTTAAAACTTAGGTACCCTGCGTGAAATGTTTTAGAAGTAAACTTGAACAAATAGCACTAAAAATAAAAAAATTAAATAAACGGCAGGTTTTACATACACGTACTGCTATCAATAAAGTCAGTCAAGTAAGACTGCCGTGCAAGAACAACTGGGTCATTATTACATTTCTCTGGCTGTATTCACAACAGTTAGAAAATATTTTATCGAACTTAATAATGTTACCTCGCAGTATGGCCTAGTAGTAATAGAAAACTAATGCAGTAAGCTTCGCAATATGGGCGAGCAGAAATTGTCTGGAAGCCTTGCGCCCAGCAACAACTTCAGCTACATGGCACATTCCTGTATACTGCGATGACCCCTCAAAATCACAGTGGTAACCTATGGATTTCGAGTGCCTGCTGTCATGCTTCTCACCTAAAGAACGCAAAAACGATGTCTTGGCGCATGCTTGGCGCAAATAATGAAAATTTTGCCAAGATGTAGCAGGATGTAGCAGGTTTCACCTCTTGGCGCAGTTTGGCGCAATTGGCGCAGCTATCACATCACTGACTCTGTTTACTATCCAGAAAAACTATTCTGATGACATTCCTACATTCAGAGCAATCTAGGGCTTTGTTGCATGGTGAAGTGCCTGTGGTTGTTCTTTATGGAGATAATCGTGGGAAAATCCTTGGTCGTAAGAGGGCTGGATGTCCTCATAGCGAGCCTCTCACTACAGGAGTTTTTTCAAGCTCGACAAGTAATTTACAGTGCTTGCGTTCACTCTGTAAAATACATAAAAGCTGGATATGTCCCATTGCGGAACAGCACAAAAAAAGAAAGATGAGACACGAATCAAATGACGCTTTATTCATAAGAACAAGCCAATATAAGGGGAGACTGTGCAGGGAAAGAAGGAAGGCTTTCTTGACAGATATTAGGAACAGTCTGTGCTTGTTTGTGTATCATCTTTGGTGTACTGCCCTGCTTTGCGCTGTTCCACAATGAGCCATTGTCAACTGGCCCAGCTCCGAACATGTCTACGTAAGGGAGACCCTCGGCGTAACGACCAGGGAGTTTGTGGCTCATCGTGTTATTCAAATGATGCAAAAACCAGCACTACGGAAGCTGTGCAGAAAATCGCCAATGTCGCCAACCTAGTGCTTCAAGAAAAGTGCGCGAAAAACGTGGACGAAGAGACGGGAACAGCACAAGCGCATACTAACAACTGATATTTTTTATTGAAAGCACGAGAATATAAAGGAAGAAAAACACAAAAAAACCATACGTGCGTGCACGAACCCAAAGACCACTACATTTGCGCATATTATATTTGCGCATATTATATTCTCGTGCTTTCAATAAAAAATATCAGTTGTTAGTATGCGCTTGTGCTGTTCCCGTCTCTCTTCGTCCACGTTTTTCGCGCACTTTTCTTGAAACATGGAATACCAACTCGCCCAACAGTCCATTCTTCCAACCTAGTGCTAAACAGAATTTGAAATCGGCAACTAACTTTTGAGTAGCACTTGTGTTTTCTGCTTTCAAAGTAAGTGCACAATCCTGCAGTGGTTCGACATTATGGTGGCACAATAGCACTGGCTCTCCGCTGAAAATTATTGTGCCTTTCTGGCGGCTTGGCTCATTCTAACTACAAAAGGCTCCACAGATGTTCCTAGAAACGTTCTGGATGCAAGTGCTCATAAGTTTAAAACAACTACTTGGAAGTACTGATTCACGCAAGTCAACTAGCTCACCGGAATTAGTCAGGCCAACAGTTCCTAGATATACATCATAAATTATGTCAGCACATAACACATTGAAAAGGCTTGTGTCATGACAAGCAAAGCAGAAATGGAGAAGCTCAGGTCGTAACATCTTTGCGCGCGCCGTACGTGTTTCGCTTGCGTGGATTCGTACCGAAGTGAGCTCGCCGGGCAACAAGTTCTTGTCGAGTACCTGATAGTTCTTGGGGTTCTCCTCGATGACGGCGTGGATGTAGCTGAGCTCGGAGGCCAGGTCGACGGCCAGGTCCTTGAGCAGGAGTCGGCGATAGTGCCACACGGTGTAGTTGGACGGGTTCACAGAGGCGGCGTCCGTGACCAGCTCCAGGGCCCGCTCGCTGCGCTCGTTGGAGCGCAGCACGGCGCGGAAGTAGTCGAACACATCGAGGAACTGCTCCGAGTACGCGATGCGCACCACCGGACGCTCACCGTCGTCTTGGGGCACGGGCGTAACGTCTTTCCATTCGGGCCGCTCCCGGTACAACACCCACTTGTCGTCCGCCATCGAGACGAACCACGTGATCCGGGGCGCGGGTTTTTTGAAAATAAGCTTTTGTGTGGATGGATGCTATGATGTCCCCTTGAGTGCGGACGAAGCAGGACGGATGGATGCTATGATCATAGGCGTGCGCACGAGGGGGGGGCAGGGGGGGGCGGCCGCCCCCCCTAGTCCCCTAAGAACCTAAGAGAGGGGAGGGGGGCGCAAAGTCTGCCCCATACATTGACTTAATAGGGAAGGGGGGGCGCTGCGAAGAACCTTCGCCTA